>VXBC01008097.1:995229-1149592 GCA_013399945.1 Ploceus nigricollis | reverse complement strand
TTTTTTTTTTTTTTTAACAAGAGATAGATTATAACTTCATTTCATACTGCTGTGTGGGGCTGTCCTTTTCTTTTCATGATGGGGTAGGGTAATGTTAAGCTTTATCTTAATGCATGGCTTGTTTGGTCCTTGGCTAGGGAAAGTCCAGGGAAGCTGCATGCCCAGTGAAGCAGACAGTGTGTGACTAGGGCTCCTCAGTGCAAGGGGTGCATGATGAATAAATAAGAACCTCACTTCTTTATTTTTTCTGGCTTCTGATAGTTTTGCTTTCTCTTAGCTTTCAGTTGTTGCCAGATAAACCTCCTTCCCTTGTAACACTAGCCACATGCTGATAGTTCTGCCTGATTATTTCACAGCATAGGTGCTCATCTGACCAGCCAGCCACCTCTTTTTCCGGTTAACACACCATTCCTAGCAGATATTAGTGCAAACTTGAGGGGGAATAAGGTGGATGTTACTCTTTTGTGTGGTTTGGTAGGTACCTGGCTGAGCACCCAGTCATGATTTTTAATATTGCTGAGATTTTTCTTTGTAATGATATGTAATGTGATTATGGAACATTAGATGGAATAATTAAACTCACCACCTACTTAACTGACCAAGACAGTCCGGGTGATGCACTTAATTGTACGGCATCTGTTACCTTGCATGCAGATGGTTTTCAGGCTTAATGAAAACACATGGCCCTAAGTCTTACTGAATTTTCCCTGGGGTTTTCACAGGCATCTTTTTCATCAATTATTTCACAAAAGCCATCTTAAGTTTCTTGTGAGCTCCTGGTTCATTTCTGTAAGCCGCTTCATTCCAGAAAGAGCAAATTCAGCGTGCTTGAGCTCATGTGCAAGGGACAGCACTAAGCTCACTTTGCAGTCTTCTGTGATGAATGAGATGAGTGGAATGTGTCCATAACCATCTTCCTGGCAGGAGGAAATGGTATCTAGCTCATCTGGTGTGTGTAAATGGAATCTTTTGCATTACTGGAACATTGCATACAACGACTTCTCTTTCTCTGAATTACCTTGTTACCTGCTATTTTAATATATCCAGACGCAAAGCTTGTGCTTTAAGGTAGTGATGCAAACTCTTAGCCACAATGACAAAGTATGTGGCATTATAAAGCATTTATATTCCTGTACATCACTGCCTATTTTTAGCTGTGTAGTTTCTGTGAGTGAATAAGTGAGTCATATTGGTCTGAACATTTTGCAGTGACTTGAATGTTAGTTTTTCCAATATTAGGAGGAGAACCCTAAAAGTTTTGTTGTTGGATTGTTAGTTGATTCTTTTCATTTGTTTCATGAATTTTCTTTCGTGGTTGATGTTGAAAAGTCATTGTTGTCTTTGGCAAGCAGAATACGTAGGACCTGTGTGAGTTTTCTTTTGTGGACTATAATGGGACATTAGGAAAAGGCTCTTCTCTGAGAGGGTGGTCAGTCACTGCAACAGGCTTTCCATGGAAGTGGTCAGGACACCAAACCTGGCAGAGTTCAAGGAGCATCCTGATGGTACTTACCCATATGGTTTAGTTTTAGGCAGTTCTGTGAGAAATGAATAGTTGGGCTTGATGATCCTTATAGGTCCCTTCCAACTTGAGACACTCTGTGATTCAGGAGGAAGCAAAGAGGAGACATGAGTGCTCAGACCCTTCAAAACTGAAGTGGTCTTCAGTTCTTCTCCCGAGGTTTTGGGGGAATTCATAGACATTTTGGAATTGTGAAATGCTAAACTAAATAAAAATGTGTGTGTCTTTAGAAAGTAAGCAGTGGCAACAACTTGCAGACATGTCTCTTTTCAAAAGAAATTACTTTCTTTCTGTGCTGTAGCATAGACATATAAACTCAGTCCCTGCATGTAATTGACTTCTGTTTTCTCACCTGGTTCTCAAAAAGTACAGGTGAAGACATAATTTCATCTTTGAATTTGTAGATGAAGGTATCCTGTTCCTCCTTCATCAGTCTTGCTGCAGTTGTTAGCTGTTAAATTGAAATTGGAATGTTTACAATGGCAGAGTCAAGATTTGCCAAATGTGGATGATCCAGTTTTGGATCTGGAAAGAATTACTAAAGTAGTATTGGTATTTAATGTAGATAATATTTAATAAGCATGCGACTCTTGATTAAGCAATTACCTTTTTTTATAATGACTGTATCAACATGTGAATGATTTTCCTTTCGTGACTCGTGTTTCCCCTGCAACTACCCTTCAACAAGCGTGGTGTTGGCAATATTAGAGGGTTTTAGGAATTGTACAGAAATAGGTAATGCAATTAAAAAATTATAGTGAATCTTATCTGCAATGAACACCTGAAGACCTATTGCAGTGCTGCTTTGGTGGTGCTAAGTGAAGTACCCAAATACTGATTGTGGTCAGAGTGCTTGTGGGAGATCAGCTTGTGTTGGAACATACTGGCTAAGTTTTCAGTTTAGAGGTGTGAGGCTTTTAATCTCAGGCAAGGATGGGTGTTGACACTTGATTTAGGGTTTAGGAGCTGCTAGCAAATCATGAGTGTCTTAGTCTCAGGCATTATTATGAATAAACTTGACTCATATTTTGGAAGGAGGTAGGCAACTTGGGGAAAGGTGGGGAATTGCATGTGGTAGTTCATTGCTTCTCTTGACTTTTATTGGGGGGAGTAAAAGACTAGCACAAGTATTTGCCTGTAGATTCTTTGTAGTGGTTTAATTATATTGCAGGCATGTGGGGCAGGGAGGAGAGGGTGAAAAGATAGGGCAGCTAATCCATACTGGATCATAAGAGACAAAACTGTTACTAAAGATGAGTGGCCTGTGTTCTCTGTTTTCTCATGGCGTCTTATTTTTATGTAAGCAGCAGCCTAGGAGTGTGTTGAATAGGTGAGAACCGAGTTGTGTAGCTGGTGAATGTGAGGGCTGCCGAGTTCTCTCCCACACAGCTAAAATGTGATTAATGAAAGGCTTGCATAACTTATGCCACTGTGGCGGGGGGAAATCAGATTGAATGTGTGTGGCTGTTTTGCAAGGTATGGTTGGCTGAGAAAAGTGTAAAGGGATAACTGAGCCTGGGCTGGGTTGGGCTGGAAAAGGAGTTGTGTAGCAAGGGTTAGAGGGGTCTCCAGCCTGGAAGGTCCTCCCTTCCAGGAAGAAAGCGCTTTAAAATCAGTGAGCAAGTCTTATGGGGGAGACAGAGTAGAAGAAAAGGGAAGAAAGAAGTGAGTTGCTTTTTTGTCCTCAGTCACATTTTCCTTGCATAGTTTGGAGACCATGGTTAGCCAGGTGTTTTCGAGAGTCCTTTAATCCCTTGGTGACAAGGAGCCTCTTCCTATAAAGCAAACCCCAGGAATCTGTCTCACCAATGGTTAGGAAAGATCAGGGCTTGGTAAGGACAGACCTGCCCTTTGTTAAGGAGCCAAGGGGAGTGTCAACTCCCTGTCACATCTGCTTCACCTTGTCTCCTCCAGTCTCCCGTGGCAAAGCACAAAATTCATTTCCGATGTAATCAGTTGCAGCAAATAATTGGTGTAATGAGAATTGTGGTTTCCAAGGTTCTGTTTAAAAAAATACAGCTACTTCCAGCTGCAGACTCAATTACGTAGTCACTCTTGGGCCTGCCTTACTAATCTCTTTTTACACTCACCTGTCCCGCCCAGTTTTAGTGGAGCAACCACTTAAACAGATCATAGCATGTGAGCCATGGCTGGAAGCACCTTTTCATAATGGGTGTCTTTATTTTCCTGAGAATATCTTCCTCAGATGCTTTGAGGGTGACCCATACTGTAATTATTTCCCTGCAATCCTGGATGTTGAGTCCAGCCTCTCTTTAGGTAATATTCTGAAATTATACCTATAGATTGTAAGGCAGAGAAAACGTATACCGGAAATGCTTTGTGTTTTATTTCAAATTTGTTCACCACTGTCAGTGATACTAGTAAAATACTAGGTCTTCCCTTAGGTATCATTGGTTGAATTTTGTTGTGGGACAGAAAAATTACTTGTTGCCACGGATTATAGGAAGCATGAGTGTAGCTCTCAAAACTGAAACATGAATTTCAAATAACACCATTTATTATTTTTATTACTGTTATTGTTGTTATTATTATTGTTCTTTCCCTCAAAATCATAAAGCTTTGCAGCAAGCTGAAGGTAATTTTTATACATATTAGAGGTTGCTCTGTGAGCAGAAAACAGGAGATACATGAGGTCTGATAATTTGCTAAAACTTAGGAGATGCGTAATTCCTTCAGCAAATATATCTGAATTTCTTTCAAGATATAGATGGGAAAAGAGTTCCCTGGTGCTGCATGGTAATTTTGCCACTCTTCCGTAGGCTTTATGATATCACTTATCCCAGTGTGCTGTGGGTGGAGGGGTGGTGCTTCCCCAGGATCAGCAATTGGGATTAAGCAGCCTGCTTGTCTGGGCTGCCAAGGGATGTGATCCAAGGAACACCTGGAAGCCAGTTCATGAAATGGCCTGTTTACCTGGAAGCTACTTTCTGTGCTGTGGAAAAGAAGGAAACCTAGAAATGTACTTTCGTAGGAGCAAAAATAACTGGTACTAAGGAGCTTTGTATACCTTCTGACTTCTTAATTTTTTTTTTTTTTTTTTGTTTCTCCTCTACACCCCCATCATAGTAGTTTACCCATGGTTATAAGTTAAAGACACAAATGGGCAAAGCAGGAATTTTTTAAGGTTTAACTGGCCATGGAACAGCAGACCCATGGAAGTCCATCTATTGGGCTCTGCAGGTTTGGCCATGTCTCTCCCTTGTTTAGCCAGATCTTAGTTTCTGGAGGAAACAAGCAGCATCCTGTGGCCAAAGGGTGTCAGAGCAGATGGTTGTAATGGTCTCTTCTGATTTAAAATCTTAACAGTTCTCACACACACCAGTTGCTCTGTTTAAAATCGTGTAGGAGGGTGCTTTCTGATAGAATGGGAGCATGAAATCAGGCAGGAATGGGCTATGTAGAAGCTGTTGCCTACGGTGGAAGAGTGCCTGTTGTGGACAGAAAAACAGCTCAGTGGGAAGTAGCTCTCCTCTGCAGAGTGAAGAGAGGAAATGTCTGTTGCCCCAGCCTGAGGAAATTCTCATTCTTCCACTGAATTTTAGGAATATCAGGACAGCGTGGAGAAAGCTCAGTTTGTTGTAGTAGCTGAAGGGGATGGGTTTTGTCCAAACTTGATTCCAGGGCTAAACTATTTGTGTTATTTTTGGCTGTAACTGCAGAGGGCTGGTGGGAGAGAAGGAAAATGAAATTTAAAGTTTCATTATTCTTGGACCATGTTTAGTGTCTACTGAGTGTTCTTGAAAGGCCAAGTTACTGCTTCAAAGGCACCTGGAGAAAGGCTGGTTTTTGTGTGCTTGATGCAGAAGGGTACTGACCAGGACTGCAGGTGTGTAAGAGCAGTTCTGTGATGATACGCAGAACAGTTTCCTGCTCTGTGAAATTTTATTCATACATCATATTATGCTTGAGATGTGTAGCTGTCACTTTAAGTGGTCTGTCTAACAAGGCTCTTGCAGTTGCTGCAAAACCTAGCAAAGCACTCTAGACTTGATCACACACTGCAAACTGTAGAACAGGGGAGGATACTCTGCAGAAATGCAGAGTTGTGAGGGGCAAGGGAAGAAAGGAGAGCTGGATCTTTGGCTGTGTTTGGGATGGGTTTAACAGACACTGGAGTACAAGAGTACGAGAGAATGCCTTAGAAAGGTGAGCAACACATTGTCTAGCTAGGCTTCTGGTTAAATTTCAGTCTGAAATGGGACTTAGATGTTTGTGAATTTTTTAAAATATTTATTTATTTATTCATTTCTCTTCCTTAAGTAATAGGATTAAGTTTATAGACATCTGAATGGCTAATTAAGCAGTGGCTTGCAAAGGGATAGAATGACAAAGATGAAATCTCTGTATCTGAAAGTGTGATATCCAGTTACTACTGTATGTTAGTGTGATGCTTCTCTTTTAAAATATGAAAATGTGTTGGATTTTTTTTCCTTTATTTAAAAACTAAAGGACCTCTCGAGTATTTGTATCAAGTGAGATAGGCAGACCGAAATAGAAATATGAAAAGTGTGCTTATGCAGAAAGTTGAAAAAGGAGCCCCAGAGTCACTATTCAGTAATCTGGATTGCAGCTCTGTGATATTGTATGTGTGCACTGAGGTATTTTGCTTCATGTTTGTTTTCTGGAAGGTAAGGTGTTTAAGTTGCAAAAGCGAATACTGCATAGAGTTGAAATTTACTTAATTGAATTTTTCATTATCAAAAAGTCTGGAAAAAATAAACACCAATAAGAACAAAGTGCTTGTTGTGATGTTTTCCTAATTCATCATGCAGTAAGTGTGCTTTGTTTTATTTTTTTTAAAAACCCTCTATTTGTTTTACAGGAGAAACCATAGAAGGTCTTCGGGAGAGCGATTATCTTCTGATTCATTCGTGTCGGCAGTGGACAACAATTACAGCTCACAGTCTGGAGGAGGGTCACTACGTCATAGGGCCAAAGATAGAAATCCCTGTACATTATGCAGGTAAAGCTAATGTTGGCCTGAAATACAAATTCAAAAATAATGAATTGCCTACTACTTACCCTGATCACTGTATTTGAGAGAGTGAAGCTAAGCCTCTCATGCCATCGTCTGTGAATTAGTAATGTTACAGAGCAAGAGATACTGACTTGCTTGCAGGGCTGCTAAATAGATGTATTTCATTGAGCAGCACATTGACAGAACACATAGCTGCGTAGAGGAATTGATTTCAATTTGAGCATAATGAGTTGCCAGCACTTCTCATGTGTGAATGTGGAGACACAAGTGTGAAAGTTTGAAATTGCCTTGAAATGTTTGGTCAAAGATGGAATAGATTTTACATTCAAGCTGGGGGGGGATTTTCTGATGTTTCCATGTTAAACACCAGGGACTCTTCATAATAATACTGCAGTTTTAAGCTAATGCTCCTCAGTAGTGCCTTGTCTATGCCTTCTTGAGTGATAGAGTAATACTGTTGTTCCAAGTAGCTATGATCCAACTAGTCCATATTTAGTTTATGATTTCAAATTATTTTTACTTTGCTAGGAAATTATTTTTAATACTTTTTCCTGCTGTTTAGTGTTCTTATTCACAAGCTGAACAGAACAATACAATGAGAATGGGATGTGCTTATCTAACAGGAGCAGATAGAAAACTTTTCAGAGCTGGAAAGTGTGAACTGAAAGAGCCATGGCTACAAACTAAAGATGTGGGCTTAGTGTTTTAATTAGTCTTCTGTATAAACAGTTATCAATTGAATAATGTGCTTGGCTCTGCTGCAGTCTCCTTTAAAACACTGTGCACTGAGGGTGTGCCAAGTTGGACAAGACCTGGCTGAATTGCTTTGTGTCAGTCACACCAGTCCTGCAGCTGCAGCAATGCACCCTATTCCACTGATGAAAATTACACCACTTGACTTCTTAGGTACTGTTTCTCCTTGGAGTTCACTGCTGGAATGTTAATTTTTCTAAGATATGTTTAAAAGCGTTGGTCTGATGGCATATAGTGTCATAATGTATGGCTTTAAAACTCTCTGAAGTTAACTTTCTTAGGATAAACATTTTCTAGTGCTTATGCTTAGTAATGTTAATTTTTTTTTTTTTTGACACCTTCTGGCTGCATAAGCTCCAGTAGTGTGGACAGATAAACACTTCACTTCCTTTGAACTGAATGCCATGTTTTAAAATCCTTACACTGATTCCTGGAAGGAGAACGGAAAGTAAAATGGTTAATGGCATAAAAGATCTTAAGGGATTTATTGAAGGTTTGGTTTGGTTCTTTATTTTTAAAGTTAACAAAGATGTTAGAGTAACAAAGAGTAACTAAGCAGGGTTTCCTGACTCTCTGTGTTTCCATTCATTCATATCTTAAATTTACACAGACACCAGCAAAATAAGAATCTATCCCCTGAGATACTGCAAAAGTGTCAATATGCTTTTTTCCTGGCTTGTGTTAAGGCAGGAAAAGAGGGTATGTTTAGTTAGCAAAATACGTTTTGCTGTCAAAGAAAGTTCCCTGCCACAAAACCCTCATTAATGAGATGAAAATGCCTGAAAGTTCAGAAGTTTCCACCTTGTGAGGACACTTACTGAACACGAGATGAGCTCCAATGTTGCCAGAGGAACTTCACAAAAATGGTCTGTGCTAACTTGCAGAACCAGAGCATGTCTGATGGGCTTGCCTCCATGTAAGGAGAGATGAATCTATGCATGTGAAGGGTTAGTTAGCACAGCAGTTTGGCAGTTGGATGCTAACATCTAAATGCAGTCAGAGGTGTCTTCCATACCCTAAAGATTAACTTGTGCTGCTGTGGAGTACCATACAGAGGTCAGTGAGCTAGCACTGAGTGTGCTGTCAGTGCTGCCCTGTGCAGTGCCTCATGTCCACTGCTCTTGGGATCCAGAACCCCCCACTGGAGAGGCCAAGTTTAATGGAGCTGCCTAAGCCAGCTTGCTGGGCTGGGTACTGACCTGGATTATAGGACTGATTTTTGCATGGTTAAACTTTAAACTTCTGTCAGCTGAAATGTACTACCTACCAGAATGACCCTTAGAGATGCAATATAAGCGTTCATTGAAATTACTTTCAAGGTTTGTTTTGGCTTTAATAGAGTACCTTTTTTTTGTTCTTTAACCCTGGAAGAATTTCAATGTCACAAATTGCAACATGATTTTCATTTTAACAGTTGAGCAGGAAGAGACACTGAAACTGATTTTATTTTCCTGAGATTACAGTTTAAGTACCACAAATTCNATATAACTATGAGCATAAAGTAAATCTTATTTTGCTACTTGCTAAATCAGGTTTTGATACACTTATTAAACAATACAATAAAACAAATACAATAAAGCCTTACTAAAGAAGGGGAATGCTGTATTTTACATTTAAGTGAAATTTTATTACCAGAACCTGAGTTGTGCTGTCTTGCTGGTGGTGCTTTCCCTACTATGAAAGTGCTACCCTGGTTGTTTCTTTTGGTGGTGGCAGACATGGTTAATTTTTGCTGTTGAAGATCATATATGACAGCTGTTAGTGTAACCATTCTCTCTTGAATATTCTCTCCAGTCTGCTTTTCTTTAGAGTAAAAATGAAAGTTAATGTAGCACCAAGTTAAATTTTAATGCAATTAAAACCAAATAACTAATGTGTTTCTGGCACTTAAAACAACAGAAGTCTTCACATGCATATGGAATGGAGAGCATATCAAAATTAATGTCCTGATAGTGCCCTGTCTTGGCCTGAAAGAGTGGGTTTCACTAGAGTCTGAGGTAAATCATCACAGCAGATGGACATTCCTTTGGTGTCGTTTGCTTTCTTCAGGTACACAATTCACACTTGATGCTTATAGGAAGGTCTTATCAGCTCTCTGTCTGAACTAGTTATGTTTTGTTCCTGGTACTCTGATATCCTTAATTTCTACTCTAAAAGCAAGTGTGTGTTACCAATACCCTCCAGCTGATGTTAAATATTACTGTTACGTTTTGCTTAGGCAGCACGGTAACCTTTACCTTGATAAATGTCTCCCCTGGTAGTCTCTGGAAAATACCAGTTTATGATCTCAATTTGGAAGATACAGGGCCTGTTGGTATTACACCTTGCTGTGCTGAATTACACTTTGCTGTGCTGCTGCTTGCCAAGAAGGATACTTTTCATTCTTCTGCAGAAGTTCTGCATAGGAAGATGTGTCCCAGGACATGCTGGTGACCACATCTCTGGCATTGTGATAACTGAAAGGCACTGAAGACACTCTCTCAGGGTTTTAATACTGCGGCCCTCAGGTGTTGTCTGATTCTTCTTGCATTACTTTCCAGGACTCTACAGCTCAAAACTATCTTTCTGAGGATTCTGAGGTTTGTGTGTTTGTGTTTCTGAGGATTCATCAGCTCAAGCCACAGAGGTGTTCTGCTCTGACTGTGAATGGCTTGGGTGCAGTCTGTTGTAAATGCCTCTGCTATGTGGCTATAGTTGTTTATGTGTGCAGATTATTGATGTGAAAGTGGATGATCAAGTTGGACGTGGTTGCTTAAAACCTGCTGCACAGGAAAAGTGGCACAGAAGGCTGTGGAGTGTGTGCATACCCCCACCTACACAGTGCAGTCTTCTCTCTCAAAGGCCATGCTAGTGTTAGTGAGTGCATGCAATGAAAGAAAAAAGTACTTTGGGATGCATTGGCAGCATCCAGGTAATTTTGCCCCAAATACTCACTCCCATGTTTAATCAATCATAACAGGACTTCTAATGTTGGGGTTTTTCAGGGCCTTATCTCTCTTGCTGCAACTGATGGTTCATTTCTTCAGCTGTCTGGTTTTTTCCATTCTGAGAGGAAAGCTGTTCCTTTGAGATGATATTTAAATAAAAAAGACAAACACACAAATGTAAAAATCCTTTCCTTTTTCTGTAGTCTTCTACTCAGTTTTGCCCAGAGTTTGGAGGGAATGCCTCTTACGTCTCTGCTGCCATCTGTGTGCGCACAGGAGGCAACTAAGAACAAAAATATTTCTATAAAGATATTAGAAAGTAACACCCTACTCCAGGGTGTGCCACACTGTAACACATCCGGGATGTTGAAAACACTCCTGTGAACTCACACCTCCCTACCACAGACTGAAGGTGTGCAGTTGCTTATACAGAGTAATCACTGGTGCCCTGCTCTGGTTGCTTACCTAAGTGTGCTGATAGCTTTCTTTATGTCTTTTAAATGCAGAAATAAAAAACCTTGTCATGTGAACCTTCCACAGGTGGGGTGTTGGATAGGAATGACTCAGAAGGCCCTTCTCTGGTGTTGGAACTGGTGTACAACAAACACCCTACTGAAACCTGTTTCTACGGGTTTGATTTGTTAATCACAGAGCAGTGCCTGATGGGCCTGCTCCTCCCCGTGTCCTGCTAACACAGAGGAGGATGCTCTCTGCAAGTCTTCTCAGGAGTGAACTTGCCTGGGCAGCAGGAGAGCAGGACAGCTCCCTGAGATTTGGCAACAGGCAGCTGCAGAAGTTCTCTTTCAGGTCCAAAGGCATGGCTGCCTCCAAGGCACAGTTTGGCCATTCCTGTAGGCTTATTGCTATCCACTCTGGAAGAGCCATCCCTTGGACACGGAGGGAGGAGAGCATGGTGTGAGTTAGGTATCTCCCAGTTGTCTTGAGATGATGACAGTGACAGCAGCTGCTGTTCCTCATTATCCACCCTGAACCTGCTCCATCCTGGTTTGGGAGGTCTGGAAGAGCTCAGATTTTTCCTTTGGTGATGCTGTGCTCTCTTAGATGTTTATAATATGTTGGGTCTTCTGTAAGTTTGCTGTAGAGCTCTCTTCCTGGCCCTGGGGAGAAGAGCAAACATCAGACTGGCACGCATCCTTTGCTTGTCAGCATTATGGTATCTGCTGCCAGCTTGTGTTACTTTGGGGACAGAGCCTGCTTAAGTTCAGTTCAGACTCTCCACTCCCTCAGATGCAATTTAATGCTGTCTGCTGCTCAGGGAAAGTGGTGCTGGACAAAGAGCGCTTTGTCCGGTGCTTTGCCTCCCTTGGAAGAGCGGGTGGTGCCAGGGAAAGCTATGCCTGTTCTTCTGAGTGAGTTGAGCAGCACAGCTCCAATGGGGTAATTTTAGGTTCAAAGAGGTGGGTGAGATCTAAGGCAGGGAGGGACACTGCCTTAGAGAGAGAACTGAGTAAAGAACTTTGGTGAGTCCTTTCCAGCCAACAGGCACACCACTCCCTGATATGAAATGTTTTGCACTTTAATTTGTGTTTTGCTTTGAACTTGACCTGGCACTGAGCTGTCACATAATTCTCCTGAGGCTTTTGCACTCTGCAACTGAATATCACTTTTTAGAGAGCAGGGCCCGAATGCAATGCTCCTGAAAGAGGCAGGCTGCCATGTGTACGTGGGCTGGTAAATGATTAATGAATGGATTTCTTCTTCCTCAGAAGAAAACCAAGAAAACAACCTACCCACACATTTAATCCCCCCAGTACTCAAGTTTTGTTTAGGTTTTTCCTTTTTTTTTCAGAAGAGTTGTGCATCTGCAAAGCAATCGGAGGTTTGAAAACCTTTCACAAATAATTCTAATAAAAGAAAGCATTGCCACCAGCATATAGCCTTCATGCTTTTAAAAGATAAATATCACTTCTGTAGTTCTGAATACTTGACTGTGTGAAGTTTCTTGAGAACAACAACATTTTTCTCCCCATAAACTTGTAGAAGAAAGTGTATTTGGTATTAATTTAAAAGTCTGATTGTAGAGTAGTGCCTGAATATTGCAGAGAGAGAGGGCATTCATTTTATTGAACAGTTTGTGCCTCCTCAACTCTGAGATCAGTAATGTCCATAACACTTGTAATTGCCCATACAGCATCATTACATGCTTTTCTGGAAATGTTTATGTTTTAAAGTATATTTATTGATTTGATTTTAGTTTGTTGCTACCTCATTTTCCCCACAAAGACTTATTTTTTTTTATTCTAGGAAATCACAGCTTTGTAGTCTGGAAATTCTTCATATTCCTGACTTCTCAAACCTGTCACCTTGAAAAACTGGATGAACTCTTCTTATATACAAGCAAATATCCATATTCGTCTTCTTTTTTTTTTTTTTCCTCAGAGAGTAACATTCAAGTTGTCAGACTTTCCCATGGTCCTGTCTGTTATTTCACTTTCTGTGCCCATTTAAATTTTGGCAAACACATCTCCATTGATCTACAGTGCAATATCAAATTGCAGAATCAAAATGCAGTCGATGAGATTGCTGGCAAAAATTGCTTATTTCTTTTGCATCTCTGGGTGCACTTGTTCTTCCTGTTCTTTCATGTCCCCCTGTTAGCCAGTCTGGTGAAGCAGCAGCTTTTTACCTAATTTTAATGAAATATTCTCCTTTTGTCAGATCACCTGTGTTGGAGAATCTTGTCTACTTTGCATTTTGTTTTATAACTGCTAAGGAAAAGTATACATATGTCTTCTCTTTCTCTTTTTTTTTTTTTTTTCCCTTTTTCTTTCTTTGTGTATATACAACCTTTTGTCTAGGAGAGATTCCTGGTATCCCCTACAGAACTTGTAGAATTTGCTTGATGTTCGGTCTGATGGGTGGATATATCAAAGTTTGCATCCAGCTTTTTAATGATACCACATTCAACACTCTTTTAGTTCCAATTTACCTTTCAGATATTTCAGATGGGCCAGACAGCAAAACTGGAACTGCTGTAAGAGTCTGCAGCCCTCAAAGACTGTTGCTCTTTGATGTAATGAAAAAAGCGGGATTAATTCACAGGGTAGTAATATTCTAAGCAATGGAAGAAAAGTCTGTGTCCCAGAAGTTCATGGAAACAAAATACTTACATTTTCTCTTTCTTTCTAACCTGGAGTAAGAGTCTCTGGTTTATAGGCACCAGTTCTACTCTAAAATATGCTTGGTGCCTTAAAGGGACCAAAAGCTTGTGATGACAGTGATGTTTTTCAATCCTATTACAGTGAGGTACTAGGTGGGAAGAGGTGTATGTTTTTAGATACAGCTGTCTTGCTCTCTTGCTCTCCTCTCCCTTGACTTCAGCACAAGTATAATCTTATCCTTGTTTTAAAAAGAAAAACACTAAGATTTTCCTCAGCACTGAACTTTGTGTTTTATTTGTGAGAAGGGAGGTAGGAAGAGAGAGGGAAAACTTGCAGCTTTTACAGCTGATGACTCCTAATATCACATGTTCCTCTCAGACTTCCACAGTTCTTGGCTGTAATTCAAAGTCTGCAAACTTGAAACTTGCTGAAATTCAGCTGTGACCTTACAAGCATTCACTGTAAGGTGGTTGGTGGGGTTTTTTGTTTCATTCTGTTTTCTTGTTTCAGCTCTCCATGAGCAGCAAAAAAAGCCAATTGGAGTTGCATCAATTAGGAAAAAGTTCTAGAGGCTTGCACAAAAGAAATTAACTGGGGAGGATGACTTTTTGAAAGATTGCAATTGAGGGGAGGGTAGAATAGCAGCCAGGAAACTGGTTCCCAGAAGACTGGGAGATGGCCTGAATCACACAGGATTTGCTTGGCATTGCTTGAATTACTTTGCCTTAGCTCTTGGCTGGTACAGTGGAGTGCTGGGCTCATTTGCATGATGCTGGAAAGACTTAAGTGCTTGGGAGAGGGTCTTAAAAGCTGCCTAACTTCACCACTGAGAAGCTGAGAGAAAAAGGCTGATCCCCACTGGGAATCTGAGGCGTATTCAGTGCTGCACTCGAGGTTCTAGTCTGATCCCACATTTCTATTGATTTGAAGATACCCTAAGCACTAGCTACAAGAAAATTGGAAATGTGGCTCCTGAGTTCCTGAGAGACAGCTGTTCTCCTCTTTCATGAGGTCTAACTTCAGAATTCAGAAGGGAGGAATTGCATGAGCACTACAGCCTACCCAGCTGGTGAGCTGCTGCCAGCAAGGTTGGGGCAAGGAAACAGTTCCCGTTTCTAGGCACTGAGCAAGGCATGAATAAAGCGAGAAGCTGCTTCACCCTTTTCCTACCCTGATAGGCCTGTAGAAAACCATACAGTTAATAGTCTTTAAAGATAGTTAAGGAGCTCAAAGAGGGTTTCTTAGTCTATACTCTGTATTTACAATCTGGAACTTCGCACCAGTTTTCCTAAAGTAGGAATTTTACAGTTTTAACACCACCCATCTGGCTTTGAAGTTATCCCTTAATGAGGTAAAGAATAAAAATAAGGGAGTTGTAAAGGCTATGTTTAATCAGTTAAAAATATGCTTTCTCTTCTGTGCAAACTTTGGGGAAGAATTTTTATTAAATTCTGAGAAATGGGATATTTTGAGTTGATGGTTTATATGGGCAATGATGCCTTTTGTTAATCTCTTACGTAAGGCTGCATGAATTTTCATTTTTACAGAGTACCAGGTGCAGAAGAAAGCAAGCACATGTAACTCTAGGAATGAAGCAGTCACCAATGCAGCTATCCCATGACTCTTACCTGGATCACAGTTCATGCTAGTAGTGGATGAAGACTCTTGCAAAGAAGTAAAGCCCTTAATGCTTGGGGAATTTGGTTATGGACTACTGCACATTTCTTTTCATTTGGTTGATTCTTCTGCTTTTGGTTTCACTTTGTTTCAAGTTCATCCCCACTTTTTCCTTTACTGATGACTTGTTACATGGACTAAATCTGCATGGGAATTTGTGAGGGAAGAAATTGCCATGAGCTTTCTATAATTAGTCTGTGAAATCTCTTTCAGACAGACTGTCCCTTTTCCTTCTGGGGGCCAGAGGGGGAACTGTTACAACTGAGCTAACATGGCAAATGAGCAAGGCAAAAATTATTGATGTCTTTCCCTTCTGTAAATACAGAACCCAGCTGGCAGGAATGTAGAGCAGGAATTTTGATAGGTCATGTGTGTTTAGGGAGGGAGCTGCAGAGAAATCTTGTCTCACAGGGTGACGTCATCCTGTGAATATTTGGATGTCCAAACAGATGATTTTTTTTTTTCCCCCTGCTGGAGCCAGTATTTGCTGCTGAAAACAACTGATAGGAAGTGTTGTAGGAATTCTTCAGTCAGCATCCTCCCTATGGAAACCAGCACACTTCACGTCTGGGAACGAGAGCTGGTCACGTCAGTGCTGCCAATTAAAGCAGCTGACATCACTGATGTCCTAAGCTTTGACTGAACTACTGTGCCAACAGGAAAATAAAACCATGCTATTTAAGTCATGTATAACTGTTTATATGGAGAATGTAATTTGTGTGATTAATTTAGCCTGTGATCCAAGGCAGTGATTCTGCTGTGTCAGGGAAAGGCACTTTTCTGAGCTTTGAAATTTAAAGAAGTGGAAAAACTGGCGTTTTCCTCTGTCATGGGCTGTTGTGCAGAGATTTTCTGTTCTCAGTTGGCAGAGATGAACTTGTTTCAGTGGCAGGGAGGGGAGGAAAGCTATTAACACTAATAGCAAAGGTGACCATTATTACTTGCATAGGAGGAACATGGGTATTTAACTTCTTGCTCTGAAGGACCTGTGCAACAGAGAGAAACTGAAAGCCTGTACTTACTTTATTGCAGCTTTATGTATAGACATGAAGCTCTGTCTTCCATTCAACCCCTTTACTGCAGGTGAGCCTCAACTCTTCTGTTGAGCCCAAGTGTGCAGTTTGACTCCAAAGCTGGGTGGAGCAGAGGCAGAGAAGGAAATCCATTGTATGCTGTAAGAGGGCTTTCATCAATGTCCTCAAACCAGGAACACCAGGCGGCTGAGCCACCTGTCACAACATCTACAACACTGACAGATGCTGCTGTCATCTTGGATGGTTGATAGCCTATGTAGAGTTAAGAAGGACCTTTCAAATCAATGTGTTAAGGTTATGTTTTTCAGGGGAGGCACCTTGACATCATGCTCTTTGAATATTTGTCACCAGTTCAACCTTTCCGGTTCATCTCACATGAATTCTATATTGCAGTGGACTGGGAATAGCCAGCCAAGGCTGGCTGGCTGCATTTGAGTGGCTGAAATAACTCAAACCAGCTGCATCTGTTCCTTGTTGCCTTGTTTCATGGCACTCACCTGATCCTTCTTTTGCTGTGTATGGACCAGCTCATCATGTGAAAGGTCCCATTTTTGTTATGATAGCTGCACACGTGCTCAAAAAGGAAGAGGGATGTGTGAGTAGGATGCAAGATCCCACCTGAGAGTATTCATCAAAATGATGGGAAGTGCATTTGTTGTGTTCTGACAGAATAATTGGTTAGTGTATTTTATTTAGTTTTTTAAACAATTTATAAATTTTTGAGCATAGGCAAGTGTGAGATGTGTGTCTGTGGAGGAGAAAGCATTCAGCAAAAAGTACTGACTGGGAAAGATGTCTCTGATAAAATGCTGCATGGGCCTCTGCACTTCCAGACCCAAAAAGTAAAGTCTGTGTAGGCCAAGTGGGATCACTGTGAAGCTTGATGGGAAAAGTGAAACAGTAAGATGGATGGGCAGGGTGACTTGAGTAATCCAGTTCTTTAGCTACTGTGTCTCTGCTAAATTAATTACATGGGCTCAAAGTATGTGGGAGAATTAAGACATTGGCTACATAAATGGCATTGCCAAAAATAGAAGAAAAACAAAGTAGTGCTGCATTAGATTCATGGATCTGAGTTGAGAGATTCTTACAAATGTGGTTTAGAAACCCAGAACCAGCTGCTGGGAAGGATGTGTTACTCAGAGTCAGTGTAGGAGAAGAGCTGAAGCATGTCCTGGGGTGTGGAATGAGAAATACTCTGAGTAGGAATGAAGTTGCTGTATTATACTAAATCAGCCTTAGGCTTCACTAGACGCTGTGGGACTTTGGATGGGGGAAATGATCAGTACTTGTAACTGTTCATGGTATCAGATTTTTTCTGTGCAGTGCTGTTGAGCCATCCAAGAGGAGAGTTGCTATAGAAACATAACATGTGAATTTAGACAAACTTTCTGAATAAAATCAACAGAAAACCTGAATTTGAGTTCAGCCTAGTAGTGTCTTAAAACAGAATGTAAATAGAAGAGAGAGTGACATTTATAATAAGAACTAGTATGCATATGTTCCTATCTGAAAAACTGCTTTATCTGAGTCTAAAAAAAGGCTGAGATGGACTCAAAATCCTAAGGGTTGGGGTGAGTTGCTTGTTTTCCTTTTCTTTTTTTTAACTTGATTGCTGTTGACTGACCACTGTCCCACTTCAGGAAGTTTGTGGCTGACTGTGGGTTACCTGTTTGTCTACTGGTGTGTCAGTACACACACTGTCGAAGACACACAAAGGTGTCAAAGGATCTGATGGATCTAGTGAATCCAAAGGTCTGCAAGAGCTGTTCTTGGCAGATGGCTGGGACCAGATGTGCTGGTGCTGACTTTTGTCACCCTGCTGGCTGTGGGAGTGTTAGGGCAGTAGTAGGGAGGGAGAGGAGTGAGTGGGAAGTGCTGGTGGAGGGGGAAGTAGGGGACAGTAGCAGCAGCAGCATGGGTGGTGGTGGATGGCAGCTGGAAGGAGAGATGGAGGGACAAGGGCTCCCTACTGGGAGGTCAGGAAACACCAGCCTTGCAAGGATGAGGCATTCTGCCAACCCTGCTTTGGGACTGGGGCTCCCCTTCAAACTGGTAACTTGTTCTGAGCACCGAGTAGCTCTCAATGCTTAGGAAAATTTCTGGTGCCATTTTAGCAAAAAGTTGCTTTGCTAATCTGCATTTCTGGTTAAAATTTTAATGACTAGAATTAGTCTGTCTAGAAGAAAGAGACATATGGCAAGCAAATGGCCTTTTTAATGAGCCTCCCACTCAGCAGTTGGCTGCTCATCCAGTTTGTGTGTGGCACAGTCTTAGAGCAGCTTCTTCTTGCCAGATTAAAAAAAAAAAAATTAAAATCCTGCAACTTTTTGGTGAGTCTCCTTTCAGGAAGGGGGTTAGGAAACATCATCATGTAAGTATTAGAGAAAGACAAAACTTCACTGTAGCTTCTGCAACAATTTGTTACCAAAGCTGTAAGAAAATATTCCGTAACCTGGTTTAGAAAACTGGAAAGCACAGAGTTCTTTACCTCTCAGTGGTGGTTGGGTACCATATATATTTTTTTAGACCATGTGAAATTTTCAATGATAAATAAAACAAAGTAGCATAATATCTGACTTCTGAAAGTCACGGTAGTCTGAAAGGCTGTAGTAAATGATTGCAGCTGGTCTATAAAATCCTATTAAAATTAATTTCAATAAATACTTGTCGGAAAATACTGTATTTGATAGCCAGTAGTGGGTCTGGAGGATTGATGGGACCATTGTTTCTAAACCGTGGGTGCCACCAGTATGGGACCATAAAATTTACGATGATCAGTTTCTGCTGTTAGTAATGACTCTGTGACTGATCTAAGAGAAATCCATTGCCAAGGTGCAGCTGTGTAAGGATTCATGCAAGTTAAAACTTACTTATTATGCCCAACTTCCTCATTCAGCCTTATGACTTCAGATGAACTTGTGGCAAGGTCAGGCTGTCCTTCAACACTTAACCTTGCCTGCTGAAGAATATTCTGTGCTGTGGCAATGACTTTTAATACTGGCTCTGACGTTAGTGTTAGTTCTCATGTTGGAATTAGTTTCTTTGTAGCAAAGGGAGAATACCTCATGCTCCATCATCTTGCTGCTAACCCCTTCGTAAGTTCTGCCTCACCTTTTGTGCAGTAGTGCTGGTTTTTCTTCTTGCTGTGATTTCTAACACTTTTCCTGGCCACTCAGTGATTGCTTTGAAAGTGTGAAGTACTTTGCTACCCTCTGTGTGCATTTGTGGCTGCCCAGCCCTCAGCTGAAGAGTGAGGGCTGCTTGTGCAGTCCTTTATCCTGAGCACTGCCACTACATGGTGGGTTTGTTGGATCCTCTGTAGGAAAGAGGCTGGTTAAATACTTCTACAAGAAAAAAAGAGAGATGTGTTTCAGACCTGTTTCAGTAGGGCTGCCTGAAAAAAGAATGGGAGGTACTGGAGTTCACTGGGGTGGTAGCAGCAGCAGTGTGCACCTAACCCTTCACCTGATGCTATTTACTTTGTCTTTAGTTGCCATTACTAAAATCCTTGTGGCTCTTTCAGAAGAGAAGAGGAAGCTATTAGCAGCAATGACTGTGTTCATCCGGCTCTTTTGATAACATATGAACTCGTAATTGCAACTTAAAATAACTTCTCCCGGTCCATCCCTTGGCTGCACAGTTGTTATCTAAGCAGCCTGGAAACAGAGCTGTGCTGCTGGCCTCAGGCACTGCCAGGTCTGGTGTCTGCAGACTGGTTTAGAATCTGGGGATGAGCTTTTCAGCTGGCCAGCACAGTCTGGGTGTTGGAGGTCTTTTTGTAGACTGTTAATCTTCAGTCTTGCAGGCTTTCTTCCAACTGTGTGTGTCTAGCAGGGACTCTTGGGAAGCTCTCTCTCCACAAGCCTTGCCTGGCCACGTGCCAGCTGAGTGTGAATGTACAAACCTTTTCTGTGTTACATTGCTGGTGACCAATTATAGCAGCACAATATGGAGGGGGGGAGAGTGGAGGCATTTGACCCTCTGTATTTGCCAAGTCATATTATCATAGCAAGGTGTGAATAATAGCTTCTCTCTCTCTCTCTCTTTATATATATATATATATAGATATATATACACACTTCAGTAGGAGATCTTACTTTGATTTGTTTTCCAAACTATCTGTATACCTGAAGGCAGACTACTCCCAGATACTTCTTCTTTGTGTGTAAGCAGTAAAAATCATTCATTGTGAGTGGGTTGAACTTCTCAGGGGGGGAAATGTAAATATATTTTAAGGCAGGTATGCTCTTAGAGAAAAATAACTAAAAAAGCAATGTAGCAAAATTGCCTACCTAATTTTATCAATGTAGCTAACCTAAACTGTGTTCTTTGCTGTTGGGATGCTTGTGGGGGATTTAATTTTTTTTTAAGCTAGATTTTCCATTGTAAAGCGTAAAGGGTGTTTACACTCCTGTAGCATGGTGAATGAAATAGGATCAATGAGGAGCTGGTAGGTCCTGCTGACTGTACAGTAAGTAGTTGACAGTTTCCTACCTGGGAGTAAACTCATAAGGTATCTAGCTTATTTCCATTGTCTTAAATTCATCTGAAAAAGGGTAAAGAAAATTTAAGGCAACTCAAAATCAGGTTTTTGCACTTTCTGTCTCTAGTTCTCCAAAAATAGCCAGAAGAATTCTTTCATGTGCAGTTTTCAACAATACTATAGTACTTTAATGTATTTCATTTAGTTTTAGGTGTCTAATGTCACAAATTTTAAGAGCACAGAATAAAGTTAACTGATGTGCTTGAGGGAGATGGTGAAAGAAGTATGTGATGCTGTGAAATTCCTCTATGACACGTTGCCACAACTTGTATACATCTGAGTGGGTGTGCAAGGAAGCTGGTGTTTCCATTAGAAAGTTCCTGCAAAAGAAGTTTGAAGTCCACACTTTCCATTTTGGAAAAAGCTCTTAAAGGAGTGGGGAAGGAAGGTTAAGTCCTAGAATTAGAAACTCAGTAAGTGTTTAAGGAGTATGGAAATTAAATTTCTCTTCCCCAAGTTTTGAAAACCAAGCTACTATGAATGCTTCTGAGAGGATTGCTCTGCCCAAATCACTAGCAGAGTTATCTGCTGCCTTGCTTTATAGAAGGCTGCTTTTTCAGGGTAAGAACATTTTCAGCTTTGAGTGCCTGTTGTACTTATAAGCTGCTCTGATGGATAGAAGTTGTACTGCATGTAAACAAACACTCTCACTTTGAAGGGCCTGTGTCGTAGGAGCCATATGTGTGATTTATGTGCATATTTCTAGTGTTTGCATTGTGTGTGGTGGTGATGGGTATTGATTGTTTTCCATACTTGCTGGTCCAGTCACAGTGATGCTTAGATGCATTTATAAAATAAAGTGGAGCAGAAAATAAGCATTACTGCCTGGGGCCTTCCCTTGAGCACCAGTAAGCCCTGCTCTTCCAAATCTGAATCAAAAGTTTCAGCTGTTGCAGTTTGAAAGGCAGCACTTGAGTAATACTTGATCTTGTTCATAATTTAGTTGGATCAGTTTAAAACATACTCTCTTTGTAAAGGCTTAGTTGTTTATAAAGCTCAAAACCTTGTTTGGATAGCTATTTGGAAAACTAAAATGGGGGACCTGGTTGGTAAGCATTTGCCCAAGGCTTCAGTATCATTGACTTCAAAAGAAATCAACAATAGAAACAATTTGGGCTGGTTTTGGCAGATGGGGCTTTTTGTTTCTTGCTTTCCTCAGTTGGAGGGATGATCTTGGGAATAGAGACTGAATACTTTGACTAGCATTGTTATAAATATTAGTCTCCCTTGCAGAAATTCTCTGTACTAAACAAATAAACAAAACTGTTTTAAAAGTTTGTTCTTACATGTGAGGAACCATTAAAATGAATACAGACACCCTCTTACCTATGTCCTCAGACAGTTTCTCTGAAATAGATTTAAAAATAACATTGTGTGTTGTCTTTTTACATTTAGGCTCCATGTTGTTGCATGCTGCAGCATGTCGTATCATGGCTTCTTAGGCCAGATGAGTTTCATTAGTTAATCATGCTTAAAATTAACAAATGCTGTAACTCTGAAATTTATCTTGAGTGATTGGTTTTGTTGTTCTAGGGCTTAGTAACCCTTGTCAGGTAGTTCTTCAGCAAGTATTGTCTTTGTTTGAAATGCTCAGCAAGTTGTTTCTCTTGGTAATTCCTCACTGGAGGAAAAATTCTTCTTTCTCTGCCATAAGAAGGAAGTGACTATGGCACATGGATGATGTCAGAAGTTTTGGGTAATGTTTGGAGTAAGTGAAAAAGCAAACAGCATCAGGGAAGGATTAGGTGAAACTCTTCACTGGTCTTCCAGGAAAACTTTTGTGGATGTATGTAACATTTCCTTATCTGAGCCATTGATTTTTTTTTTTAATCTTTTTTCAAGACAGTGATAAAAGTCCCAGTAATTTCAATGGGAGCAGAGCTGGATTACTAATAAGGGCTCTTGAGAAGAGCCTGTTTCTGAGTATTTGGAAATATTTCTGTTCTCTCTCTGGTGTTCTGCTCATACTACTATGGTTCAAAAAGTGAGAAATATAAGGGAAGCAATATGGGTGGCTTTTGGTTATATGAACACAGTGCCCTGGATCTATGGGTTGACCTCAGTGAGAGGAGGTGGAGGCTACAGATGGCAAGGTTTCCAAATCTTACTCAGGGACAACAAAGGTTCAAAAGCCTTTTGCCTTAAACATTGAAGCTTAATCCAGTGGCTATAAAAGAACATCCATCTATATACAGAAATAAATGATAGCAATATCAGTTTAATGCCTAGGGATGAATTGAAATAATGCCAATAGATGGGTGCATATATTTGTTTAGCTGATTTTATATGAAATGTGGATCATATATAATGGCAGCAAAAATGTGATTCCACATTAAATTTAGCTGACTGTAATAGCAGCAACAAAAAAAGTGTCCTTAGAAAACTCAGAGCATGTAAGTACAATTACTAATTTTAAATGCACAGAATTAGTGGCTCCCAACCACCCACAGCAGTGAACTTATGTGTGTTGCATTTTGGGAGCACCTTTTAGGTTCCTTACTCTTGGCTGCTGTGGCTCAGAAACACTAAGGAGTGAAGAGTATAAATGTGGTTTCCACTGAAAAGAGCAGGTGCAAGATCATATACAAAGGATTTGTATTATTTAATGAGAGCACCTCTTGAAGAGTTGAACTGCAGACTCTTTGAACCATATCCAATCAAACATTTGGAAACAGATGCCTTCAACTGTTGTTTCTTCTCTCTTTCCTTCCAGTGGAAAAAATTACAAACATTAAAACTAGCTGGTAGAGGTTAATACTGTATGATCACTTTTTAGTTTGAAAAAGAACAAGAACAAAAAAAAAAACCCTGCACGTCCAAAGTGTAGTTGTCAAATCTCCTTGTTTTCATGGCCATGTACATGTGTAGGATTTTTCATTGTAAATGGAATGTATATGTGCAGAAGTCAGTAACTCAGTAAATGTAAAACCCCACAGTACTGTTTTCATGGATGTCTTTCAGTCCAGTGGTGATGTTTTCTTTCTTCCTTTTCTACATGGGAATTATCACTTATGATTTGTGGAGACCTATTAACTTCAGTGTTTGACTATTCCAGAAGGTCTGACTAATAGAGATGAAAAATTTTGTCTGTGAGCAGTTACAGAAGAAAGAGTTCAGGCCAACGTGGAAATCAAACTTTGGGTGTTGACACCAGTATTCTTCTAAATAGTGAAAACAACCAGACAGATTATTCTTAGCAATGATTTACAAACCCACCAGAGATTTGATTGCATCCAGATTATAATGCAACATTTCCCTCTGAGTTGCAAAGCCAGTTATTTTGTCAGTAGAGGTTGTTGGATTGCCACTATTTTTTTTCCTGTTATTTTGTGCCCATGTGTGGTATCACCTCAATGTTTTTGGCTGCTTAACAGTCTCACAGTAACTAAAGCAAAATCAAAGTAAACATGTGAAGAATAGCTATGAGATTGCTAAACTCATGTAAAGATTTGGTAAATTCCCCCGAACAAAATAAAGAAATTCCCCAAAATGAAAAAATTTCTTCTGTGCCTGGTGAATTCTTTTACTGGAATTTTTCCCCTTATGTTATCAGACTGATTTAACTGTTTATTTATTTAATTATTTGCTTTTGTTTTTGTCTGCAGATGTACTGGCTCCAGGCATTGGCGACTAACCCGAGTTATATTTGTGGAGTTGATGTTTGTATTGTATTGATTGTGCTACTCCTAAATATAGCAAAGTCACTTTTAGACTGTTCTCTCCCTCTTGTTTTGCAGTCATTCAGAGATACACGTTCATCTGTTAAGCACTACTGTCCTGCAAGTTCAATACCTTAGCATTTCAGTTTTGAGTAAAAGCTTTGTGATCTTGAGATTTGTGAAAAGCAGTAGGGGAAAAAGTACCTTTATGCTGTACTTGACTATGAGAAATTTGTAATGATATTTTTGCATAGCTGTTAACTGTGAGAGTAGATTTTGGGCCATTTAAAAAATCCCTAAACATTCCCTTGTTTCATTGTGCAGTTAACAAGACCAACATATTGTTTGACAAAAGCCATTATTAATTTCCAAAAAAGTTACTGGTATATTGTCTTAAAGGGTGCTTTGTGTTGGAATAAATCCTTCTCAGGTCCAGAATGGTGGCAGTAGGTTTTCTATGGTTTTTAAGTTTTGTAAACCTTCCAGTAAGAGGCTACTTATTGTTGTAGTCTTGTAAGGACAGGACAGTGGGGCTACTCCTGTGGTTCTTTGTGAGATGAACTGCATTCTTGTCTATGAATGTGCTGTTCAAAGTCTTGTTCTGGAAGCATCTCAACCTTTAGGCCTAGCCAGGAGAAAAGGAGAACTTCCCAGGTGAAACAGGAAGGCAGATGAGGCTGAACTTCCACAGGTTGTACACAGCAAGAAAGTTTTATAACCCATGTCTAGATAAACTGCTCCTTTTAGATGAGAGACTCTGTATTTTTATTTACCAGATGCTACAGGCTGAGGTGATGGAAAATGAAGGGGAATTCCTGGCTCTGGGCTGAAGTATTTGTGTGGGCTTGTGTAATAGAGACCCAGAATTAAGAATAGTAACTGAACTAGCCTGATCCTGACCAGAGACCAGCTTTAAAAGTACTTGGTCTCTGGCTAGAAAGGAATATTTGTGAGAACAGTTGCAATTTGGCACTGAGTTGCAATGTATTCATGAACACAGATGCAAAGCTAGAAGAGCATCATGTAATTCCAATGGAAAATGTCTGCCCAACCACTAACATTTCAGAAGCAGCAGCAGCAGCAGCTTTTGGTTATGTAGCACTGGATTCTGAATCCGTTCACATGCCCCAGCTGTGCCTCATCTCTGGAGCTGTCCTCCATCAGCTCTGCAGAGATGCCCCACTGCTGGTGTGTGGCCTGTGTTAGCCAAGTGGGACACTGCTGCAGCACAGCAAAGTGGAGCACCTGCTGTACCAGCTCCTTGCATGCTATTTCTGTTTGTTAAACAGAATGTAAAGCACTAGAGGAAGTAGCAAAGACAATAATTTATAATCTCTTAAATTCATGACGTAATCAGGAGTCTTGCGAGAACAGATTTTGTAACCATCTTTCCTGTTTTATTAGTATTATCTTGTGTTGCAAAACTGTTCCTATTATCAGATCAGTTTGTAGGTATATTTATTCTTAGGGGCTGGGACTTCTCTTTCATCCACAAACTGAACGGTTAATGTCTGGTGTATTTATGTTACACCCATTTGCCATTTTTGAGTTCTTGAAAGATTGCAGTCTGCTGTTTAACATTCTTCACTGACCATTGTAGTATTAGAACTTTCTTGAGTCTGATTTATATGACCTTTCAAAGGAACAACCAGCCTAGTTCAGTTAGTTAGTGCATGGTGCTAATAACACCAGGGTTATGGATTTGATTCCTGTATGGGTTATTCTCTTAAGAATTGGCCTTGATGATCCTTGTGGGTCTCTTTCAACTCAGAATATCCTGTGATTTGTGAATCTGTACAATACATTTCCTCTAAAAATGCTTAATTCCATAGCCTTTTCTAGTCCTTTCTTCATCCTGCTGAAACTAACTGGTAAAAATCCCTTCATATGATCTGTATGTTGACTGCTTACACATAAATGTGGATTTAACAAAGCAGTTAGTTGTTAGCCTGCTGTATGTCTAACATACTGACAAAGGTTTTAAGCAGGACTGAAATCAAGCTGACAAGGGCTTAAGTCATACAGCTAAAGGATATAAATGCAAATTTGTCAAGTGTTGTAGCCCTAATATCTAAATAGTCCTCTAAGAAACAATTGCTGCTTTGTTGCCAAGATTTTCTTGAGGAGTTTTTTTTGTTTATATTTCTTTAACAGAGGTGGAAAAGGTGCTTGGGCTGATTTTTTTCCCCTCATCTTGGAAGGTAATACATCCAGAAGTACAAATGTGTACTTCTAACAACTTGTTTTCAAAAATGTAGCATTTTAAAAAAAATTCTTTGTGCTGCAGAACATTGTAGGCATCCACAAAAAATGCTACTGTAACTTCAGAAACTTCTTACTTGAACTAAGCTGTGACTGGTCTTAAGCTGTATTTAGTGGACACTTCAAACTTAAAATAATACTTGCACAAGCTCAGAACATGGAGCCATGAAACTGTTTTTTATTCCATGCTTTGTTCTTGCATGCTGACACATAGCAAGAAATGTGTTTCCAGGTGTTTGTACATGTGTATATGCACACAGTAATACCCATGATCAATCACCAGACTAGAGCTCATTTTCTTACACCTAATTCTTTTCTGAAGAAAAGTGAGTATCTGTAGGACATGTTCAATTTCAAACTTGGTTTAACCAGTTAGAGAGCTTGACAGTCCTTTATTATTTCTCTCTGTAGAGCAGCTAAAATACCTGAAGCACCATTCAGATACATAGGCAAGTAGTTCTTGTGGTGGGAAGCTTTCTTCCTGCTGAAGGCAAGTTAACAGAGGAGAGGTGAAGAGAAGGTGGCAACAGAGTATATACGTTCAGGGCATATGCACACAACTCCTTAGAGCTGCACGGATCTTCTTCATATGACTGTATGACATTTTTGTGGGGTTTTGGGGTGGGTTTGTTTTTTTTGGTTTTTTTTTTTTTTTTTGGTTTTTNTTTTTTTTTTTTGGTTAATCTGGCAACCTCTTCCTCAACTGAGTGATGCTTCCTGCCTCCCTTTCTTGGTAGGGAGCCTGCGTGTTCTGCCAGAAAGCAGCTGTCACTTGACACAATCTGTTCTGTGCTCCGGCGTAGGCTGGCTGCTCAAAGGGGAGCTCTGTTGATTCTTACACATTAGGAGATTAGAGAGTGACTTCAACCTCCCTTGGTTATTAGGGCTTAAAGAGCAGCTGCAGAGTAAAATATTTGGAGCCTGTTTCACTAGCTTTCCGCAGTGAAGTGTGTCAGGGTTGTGTGTTGAAGGAGAGAGGGGTGTGCTATTCTGACATCTATTCCAACATCAACAGACGCCTTAAGTGTATCGTGGTAGATGTGGAAAAGGAAAAGTGGGGGGAATGCAGGTGTGAGATTAAGGGTTTATGAAGTGGGATTTTGGTTTTGTTTTTTGCAGGGGTTTAATAGGTAAGGTCCATATTTTAACATTTATGTAAGGTCCATGTTTTGAAATTTATATGTATATATCTGTTGGCTACATATATATACTCATATGCTCATACATATCTAAATATACACACACCTGTCTATCTGTTTGAAACTGTGATAACTAATTACTACTGCCACCTTTTTTTAGTGCCTGTTAGCAATTCAGAATTGCACAATGTTCTTCCTGAGGGCCAAGTTCTTGTTGCAAACAGAAGAAAAATGGGGTAGTAATACCAAGCTTCCATAACAGCAGTAAGTGAAAGAAAAAAAAATACTTCTGCAAAATACTTAAGCCTGTTTGGAAGATAATGAGCTCCAGAATCACCTGCCAAGGCCTAGTTGCAAGGAGTTTCTGAGTTACAATAGACACTTGTATATGAGCTTAATTCTCTAGAATAAGCTTTAATTAATAATTGGCAGTACAGGGAATTTTGCCATCTACTGAGTCATCTGAGAGTCCTGTCTAAAATGTCTCCTCAGGACAACTTTGAAAGAGTCAGTAGTACCCTACATAAATATCTTACTAATGCTCTGTTTCTGTGATTACTGTCCAGACAGTCTGATATGAAATTAACACATTTTGGGGTATATTAATTAAATTTAATTGAAAAGCAGTGTAGCTGAAGGACATAAGAAGAATTTATTATCCTTTGGCATGTTTCATACTCCTAAATCTGAATGAAAAAACATTATTTTTGTGTAATTTTAAAGCATCCTTACACTTGCAGTGTATGCAGTCTTAAATTTAGGAGAATTTCTGCTACAGACATCTTTTTTTTATTCTTAACATTTATACTTCCATGCAAAGACAGCACAATTAAAGCCTATCAGCTAAACTAAAGTGGTTTCAGAAGGTAATGTGAAAAATCAGACTTCAGTGTATATTTAGAGTTCTCCAATAGTCTCATAGGAAAGCAGATTGTATACAATTTGACCCATTTATTTTACTAGAAAAGCAATTGTAGACAACATGGGAATGACTCCCAGCTTGGAAAAAGATGAAAAATATTTCAAAGACTGCAAATGGCTCAACAAGAAAAGTTGTCTGTTTAAATGCAACCTCATAATTAAATGACAAACTGTGACATTTCTTGGTTTCTTAAAGAAGTGGTTATTTTCTCCTTCAGGTTGTGAAATTGAGATTTGTCACAATAATTCAGAAAATTCATGAGTCCTACAGATATTGTCCATGTCTGTTTCAGCTGTTCAGCATTGTTAGAGATCATGAGATTGAGGCTCCTCACCACTTTCCCACCCCTTCCCTCTCTTCTGTCTGTAAAGACTGTTTTGTTTGTGTAGTTCCTTGGAACAAAATCCACTGACAGCAGTCTGTGCAATAGATTTATTAAGCAAATACAGTAGCTCCTTCTGTAGCTTCCTTTCCTTTATCGTGCCTGTGACCCCTGGAGGTTTTCCAAGATAATGTCAGTCTTATGCTTCATAGTTGGATCCATTAATTTTGCTTATGTGAAACTGAGCGTCTCAGAGTTCATTCATTCATTCATTGCTTCTCTTCACAAATCTTGCCAAGTTAACTGATTCCTAGAGGTGTTTGGTTCCAGCAGAAGGCCTTTAGGTTATGCTCTGTGGGACCACCTACTAGCTGGTCATTGGTGAGCTAGCAGAGTGGTGGTGACACTGTGCTGCTCCTTGTTTCCAGCTTTTACCTAACAGTTTAAAGTTAAAAACCAGGACTACCCTGGAAGCTATTTTAGTACAGTAAATTCATGTGGGCTTGTGTAGTTGGAGATAGTCATTGTAACCTCACTGAAGAGGTTGGACCAGTTACCTGATGTTGAAGTTGTTCAGGGTTCTCTTTTTAGTGTTACGTCTTTGACCCATTTGAATATTTTTTTTTTCTGTAAAGATCCTGATATTTCCATGGCCAGTATAAGCTGAATAACAACAACAGGAAAAACTCCTTGCTTTTCACAATTGCATTATGTGTCGTCAGTAAAACATTAAAACTCACTACTGCAGGGGTAACAAACTTGGAAGTCTTCCTGTTCCCTCCAAAGTCTTGTGTATAAACTGTGTGTACTCTTAACATAACTTCTCTAAGCCTCTGCAGGAAAATATAAGTCAAATGGTAGAAAATCAAATGCAAAGCAAAAATTAAGGGTCATGCCTCACTGATTAAACACATCTGAAAAAAATACCTTCTCTTTTAAGTAACGTGATGATCATCGACTATTTGTCAAGCCAAGTAAAAGACCGATGTGTGGTGCTTCTCACCATGTTCCGCTGCTGTAGGTGTGCGCTGCTTGGTGCTGCACAGACCTGGAAATCTTCTACAAAGGTGTCCACTGGGTTTGTTTTTACTTAAGTGGTGTATCAAAGTAAGAACCTGAATGAAAACAGAGTGGAAATAGTGATGGAGCAAGCCTGGCAATACTGAGTGATGACATCTTTCATGTGATGGTAGGGACAGGAAGCGCAGCAGAGTAGGAGGACAGAACGGAGCTTTGGTTACTAAACATGTTGATTGCTGTCAGTTCTCTGCTAGTCTAATTCTTCCCTAGTGGATGAGTAGGATGTGCAGGGCTTGCTGCTCTGTAGGTTATTTTATACATAAAAACTGTATTTCCTTTGCAGGCTGATGTGTGCTTACATCAGTCAAAGGACAAGCTGGTCTAACTTAGATGATGAAACTTCTCTTTATGAGGACTCTTAATTGCATATTGACTGAGTTATGCCTAGCTGATTGTGATGACACTGTACCTCGTTAAATTGAATTAATTTGCATATTACCTCTGGAGTAATCAAGAATAACTGTAACTACCAAGTGCTTGATTTTGTTCACATCATTACTCTGAAGCATAAACTTTCAGTAGTGACAAGAATGGAGAAGAGTAGATTTCCTAGTGCAGTTTCCCTGGAAACTTGATTTGAAGTTTTTGATTAAGATGGTATTTGGGGCTAATGGATTTGCCCCATTATTTAAAAAGTAGTAGATGACAAATCAGAGTCTGTAGTGGATGTTGATTGCTACCAGTAAAAGAATTGTTGGGGGCCTGCCAAAACATTTGGTTATCTGGCTTTTTCCAGGTGTGTTTTTATTTGTGAATTCTCTTACTTCACTAAATACTTCCTAAGGGCTTTCCTGGAGATTCAGATGTTGTCTGTAATCTTATAAGGCAGTTTATAAACACATTTAATTAAAATCTATATAAGGACTTAAGGTTTATGGGTAATTATGGCTGTCCTGCAGCAAATGAAAAAACTGCCTGACAATTTTGCATGGGCAAATAAATGTAAGTAGACTGATGAAAGCTTCCAATTGAAGCTTAAAGTCTCTTCTTGTCCTCTGTCTGAATTGAAACTAGAAGCTCATGACTTGTATGTGATAAATCAGTTCACATTCAGAGGCCATAAATCGTGCACAAAACTGAGGAATACTCCCCATAGTGTTTATTAACAGGAAAACTAGCTTTTGATGGGTGGCCACTCTGTCCTAGGGAGAGTTGAAGTGGTTTTGACCTCCTGTGATCAGAGCAGAAACTCAGCCCTAGGCACAGGTCTGAGAATTACAAATGGTGACAGATTACTAGTACTTGACCTAGTTGTAGATAGGGAGGGGGTTCAGGATTAAAATCTTACTGGAGTGACTCTTGCTTGGTAGCAGTGGTAGAGACCCTACTTGGAGCTACAGCTGCCAGCCTCCTCTTCCAAAGGGCACTACAGGGGGTTGAGAAGCCAGCCTGGCTCTGCAGGGAGCGTGCTGTCTTCTCTGGGATGTGAATGAATTGCCTGGGAGAAGATGGAGGCCTACACTTTTATAATCTGGGTGCACAAACCTGAGCCACTTTTCTGCTGAGGTTGTTGGAGAGCTACATCATAGAATTATAGAAGGGACCTTAAAGATCCTCTAGTTCCAACCCTACTGCCATGGACAGGATCATCTTCCATTAGACCAGAGCCCCATCCAGCCTAGCCTTTAACACTTCCAGGGATTCTCTGGGCAATCTGTTCTAGTGTCTCACCACCCCCACAGGAACAAATTTCTTCCTAAAATCTAATCTAAACCTTCTCTCTTTCAGTTTAAAGCCATTCCCCCTTATCTGTCACCACACCTTCCCTGGTAAAAAGTCCCTTTCCAGCTCTCTTGCAGACCCCCTTCAGGTACTGGAAGGCTGCTCTAAGGTCTGCCCAGAGTCTTCTCTTCTCCAGGCTGAACAACCCCAACTCTCTCAGCCTGTGTTCCAGCCCTCTGATCACCTTTGAGGCCTCCTCTGAACTTGCTCCAGCATAGCCCTCCTTTGCTACTTGCAGCAAGGCCAGTGCAAAATCCCTCTGTGTCTATAATGAGACAGTCAGTGGTAGTTGATTATACTGGCAGTTTTGGTGGACTGCAGAGCTGTTACTGTGATGGTCTGTGATTGATCAGAAACCTGAACTTAATGGCTGTGGGGACTTTCCAGTCCCACATTTCTGTGGATTCTGCATCTTGCTAGTGCCAAAATGCCAGCTGATATTCGAGGTATCAGAGAGCAGAAGGCCTTTGGCAAGCAGTCTGACCAGTTTCTGGCTTTTCCCCGTAAATCAAATAACTGACAGCTTTTTGGGTAGCTGTCTAGTCTCTGACTTTAAATCTTAGCTAAAATTTTAAAACCTGGATACCCTGGGATGTCCTATTTCTTTATCTATGGAAGAAGTGAGGAGGAAGGAAGGGAATATGCAGGCAGAGAGGGGCAGTAGCTGTAGTGTTTGTAGGTATGTTGTCTCACTGTGACAACAAGTTATATAGAGAGGCATAATATTTTTGTTAGACCAGCTGGAATTTCACAAGATACATTTGGAAAAGGCAGGCAGACTTTTGGGCACATGGCTCTTAGGGAGGAACAGCTATTTTTGCACTGCATGGGAGGGATGAGACACATGGAGTCCTTGGCGGGAAGAATAAATGGAGGATTTGAGTATTGAAGTAGGAGGGCAAAACAGTTTGACACAGAGCAGAAAATGTAGAGCCTCTAATCTCATTTTTACGGGGTGAGATTTTACACTTTCTTTTCTCTGTGAGTAGGCATTGTTATTACTAGCAGATAGCAGCGTGGAAAGCACCCAGTTTAGTCCTCTGTGGGCACCACGTTGTTTTTTATGCACAGAGTGGTTTGGTTTGGAAAGGACTTTAAAGACCATCCAGTTCCGACCCTCCTGCCATGGGCAGGGACACCTTCCACTAGACCAGGTTGCTCAAAGCCCCATCCAGCCTGGATGGAAAGTGGTGCCTTCGGCTAAGACTAGTTCCAATGCTTGGTTCTTCGGCGTCTCGGAAATTTGCATTCTGTGGGAAGGTGCACCTGAGGAGAGGAGGCTTTCTTGTTGCACAGGGAGAAGAAAAATAGCTGTGTTGGAGACCTTCTCACAAGTAGCCAGCAGTGTTTACCTGAACATGGGTCATCTCCAATACCTGGTCTAGCTGAGTGGAAAGACAAACTTCTTGTGTTGCAGGGGAGCCTGATTGCGTGGTTTTTGAGGCATGAAAGAGAGATGCTGCCTGTACACTCAAATCCAAGTAGTGAACCATAGTAAAGGATGTTGTAGGAAAATCCAGTGAAGATTTCTCAGAAATAGGCATTATTTTTTGGTTTATACAGTTAAAATATATTTTTTTTTAAATGAAGGAATTCTAATAATATTTTTAAAAGCAAACAAAAAAGCCAAAAAACCCTGACTAATGTATGTCTGTGCTGTAATATGTCACTAACTGTATGTGCCTTCCTACCCTCTAATCTCAACCAGTTCTTCAGAAGAGTGAAGATTGTTGCTTGCTGTGTAGTTTTACACTTACTTGATTGAGAATAGATTGAAAGGGACTTCTTCAAGTCCTCCTCAAAAGCATTCATTTACCAGCTACCAATGTAAGAAGGGTTCAGAGAGTGAGCTGAGTGAATGTTGTTTTATGCTGCATGTGTTCACCATCTGTGATTAATCTGGATTAAAGAGGTCGCACATGCAAGATTTTAATCTAGGCACTTTAACCATGTGAAAAAACCCTACTGGTGTTTTCTAACAAAACAGAACTCGGAGTGATTTTTGAGAAAATTTTGATTCTCTAAATAACATCCTAGCACCATTTTACTTCACAACCTAAATATTACAGTCACTATAAGCATTGTGTGGGAGGCATGTAACAGAAAATGTGTGTCTTACATGCATATAGAGTTCTAGATTTGTTTTGTTAGTTTTTACTGGGAGTAGTAGGCTTACTAGTATTTAAGCAAACAGCATCCTTACAAGTCAGACGAGCCAAGGAGTTCTAGAAGATGCTTGTTGCTGATGGTTAGGGGGCAGAGGGATCTACTCACTTGATTTAAAAGAATATCCGCTGGACATCTAGAAATATTTCTAGAACTCAAAACACTTTCCTATGCTGTTTCCAGACAAGACTGTTGTGGAAATTTAGATAGTGTTTATCTTGGTAAAAATAACACTGCTTCCATAAAAGACTTTGAAATGTTGGCTGTGGTTAAGTCAGTTTCACCCTACAGCTTGAAATGGGTTCACATCAGGAAAACTGGAAAAGTTATGGTTTAATAGAAACCTGTTTAGTAAAATGTGAAAAATAAAGTTGTAGAAAAGGCTGAACTGTGTTCCATGACGGAAAGTGCAGTTCATATCTGTTGGTCTCATGTAAGTCAGTAGCATTTTTCATTATAAATGAGCATGGTTTTAATAATATTTACTACAGTTTAAAAGCACTTCCCTTTCCTGTCAGATTTGAGTGTTGCACAATGCTGTATTTGGACGTTTTTGATAAAATCTACCTTAAGTAGCAATTCAGAAATGCGCCAGGCAGAGCTGTTTATTAAATGATGTTCCCTTTTAGAACCAGGAGGACTTGCACTGTGTAGCTGCTAATGCTTGAAAGCAGCTTTGAAATTCAGGCTGGTTTAAGGATGGCCTTTGCACTCCATGTACAAAGGAGAGGAGCTGGCTCACTTCAACTCCTTCATGCTACTCTGGTTTACAACAGTTGAAAGAAGAATCCAGGGATTTTTATTTCTTTCTTGAAAGAAGAATATTGCTTGGCCTGTAGCAGCTTCTAGAACTTGTATGGGTATATGAGGCAAGGAAAATATTAATCATTACTTGGGAGGCACCATGGAGATGTCACATTTTGTAGCTTTTAATGTTATGGCTCATTTCTGCCTTTTATGGTATTACTTCAGTGGTTATTTCTGTAAATTCTTACGTATCCTTAATGCTTCTTGTGACTACTTTCCTTAGGAGGGAAAAAAAGTAGAACATGTTTGCCTAACACATTTCAGAAGGAGAAACACATCTCAACAGGAGCTTCTTTGGGTTTTTTTGTTTGTTTCTTGGACTAATAGACTTTGAGGAATTCAAAGCCCATGTCAGAACTTTAGGAAGATCTTAACAACACCTTACTAGGTGATGAACAAAGACATACATTCAACTGCTTCAAGCAACAGATCGTGTCTGTCACTGTCTGTCTGTCCAACAACATTTAGAAAAAAATAGCAATATTTTTTATCAAAATGAAGGCTATGAAGGAAGTTCCTTCATAGTGTTTTTTCATCTCTTCCATTAGGAACTATTGAGACTTAAGACACACTTACATAGGCATGATATATCTCCTACCCAATGCTTCATGTATTGAAAATGCTTCTTTTGACTCTTCCTCAACTCACTGGCCATTTCACTGCTCTTGCACACCAGCATCCCTTTTGGAAAACTACTGTGATATTTAATACAAACATCATATATTCTGTGAAGTTGCAATGCAGTACAGTTTGTAGTGCATGTTATTTACCCACATTTCTAAAACATGGGGAATATATCTGAGATGACAACAGTTGTTGTTATATGTAAGGAACACAAGTTCCCTGAACTCAGGAATGTTTTAGAGGGTTGTAGCCTGAGTGCTCCCTTGCTGGGTTTTTATAGTCTAATTTGATGTTACTACAAAGACAGAAATCTCTGTGTGCTACTGAACACTTTGCTTGTTTACCTCAGTGATCATTGGTGGTGCCTCTTTTTTCTGGTTATCGGTCAGTTCCCCAAGATGTTCTACCTTACTGAAGCTCTAAAGAAGAGTGCAAATAAAGAAAGCATTTCTTTTGCTGTTCCATGTGACACTTGAGTTGGTTTTTGAAAAATACTGTTTGCCACCAGTAGCTCTTTTGCCCGGTTCTTTCTTTGTTGTTTATTTTAATGATAGATTTTCTTTCTCCTGAAGAAATAGCAGATATTGTCCATGCAGCCTTGGTATGTTGGAGGGTGCTTGAGGGCAAACAAAATGAAATGCCCTTTCACCAATACAGACAATTGAGATTCAAGCAAGAAGTGTTTATGGTCTGCATCTACTACTCTGCTCTGCTTTTTTTTTATTATTTATTAGGAAAGTGGTCTTTTGATATGTCTGAAAATCAACCATCCAAACTCCTGATTGTTCCAGTTTTAGAATTCTTGACAGCTGAAATGGAATCTGCTTTAGAACAGGAGCATGAATAAAGGTTAAAGGCAGGCATCAAGCACATTGCTGGCAGCAGACATCAAAGATTTTATTTTCAGCTGGATATTTAGAGATGGAAAACAAATTTAGTAATAGTTTACTTCTGTTTATAAATCTGAACATGAGTCAACTGTGTCATGCTGTTGCCTCAAGGAAAGAGGAGGGGTGAAGTGTCTGAGATGGAAGTCAGTCTGTAGGATGATACGGTTCTGCTCTCTCAGCTGCTGGTAAGGCAGGAGCTGAGCAGCATGTTCACTTCTGACATCAAATATCAAGAAAAGTGCAGGCAACTGGAAATCCAGATGACAGCAGCAAGAATAACCAAGAGCTGGAAAACACAACCTCTGAAGGGAAGAGTCCTGGCAAGGGAGATTTAAATGAATTATTCCAAGTAACCCAAAAAACTTTTCTCCATGTGAGGATGCTACACATTGGCTTAAAGTGCCTTGACAGTTTAAGACATCTCCTATGTTAGAAGCTTTAGAAACAGGTCAGATATTTGCCAGAATTGGTTTAGAGGTAACAAATTCTGCACTGGAAATGAGAGAAGGGAGGGAAGAGAGAACCTTTGGACATCTGCTCTTGTTTCCTGTGATTTAAGAACTGAGCTATTATAAAATTCCATTCATACCCATTCTTTCTCAAATATGTGTGCATTTTTTAGCATTTTTATTAATGAATTGAATGTCTGACAAACAGAAGATCAGGCATGGGTAGAAAATTAATTTAGGTTAAATATTATTCTAGATTAAAACAGCATTTATTTCATTATAGACAGAAACAAAAATTATATATGTAGGAACAAAGGCATGTAAGTTACATTTACAGGATCAAAACACTATGTTAAGAAGCATCATTTCTGAAAAGGTCTTGATTATCCACCGTGAGATTTTTTTAATCTAATTTCTGTGGTAAATGGGCCTCATAGTAACCAATGGGTTGAAAAAACAGAGGCGTATATGAATCTCTCTTTGGGACTGATGTGACTGCAGCCAGAATACAATTTCTGTCTAGTTTTCACAGTGGAGCAGATACTAGGGGAAAACAAGAATTCCTAGAAGAGGCACATTAACATGATGGGCTGGACAATAATATCACTTGTGAACTCTGGGGGCTTGGATGGAAAGTTAGTTTTATTCAGCTGTAGTCTTGAGGAGCTTTCCCTTATTGAAGCAGTGAGATTAAGCCATGTAATGTTAAAGCTAGAAGAACCAAGTCACATCAGAACAGGAATCAAAAGTAAACAAAATGGTAGCAATCAGCATGAAGACAGAAACATTAATTTGAGGGTAAAACTTCCTTCCCTGGAAACATTTCACTCAAGATTGATAGGAAAATTTTTTTCTTCCCTTTTGCAATAAGCAAAAACTCATAAGCCTTAACTCAAAAGAAATAATTCATTGCAATCCTCTGGCTTGTTCTATCAAAGAGATAAAGACTTAGATGATTACATTGGCTCCTTCTGGCTTCATAATTTATTTTGCAAAATGAGGGAGAGGGGGAGGATTAAATGGGAGATTAGCAGCTCTGGTGGGAGTGGAAGGAGGGTTTTCCCATGGCTGGCATTTTGTAATCTCTCTCTGAAAGTGGTGTTTTCAGTCTTTTTGCCTGTTCTTTTTAGGTCATTAGTATTTCTATCAATTTTCATATCAGAGAAGTATATTTTAGCTTTTATTCTTCTCATAGCAGGGAGGACACTGTTCATTTACCATCAAGGGAATTCCTCTCAATTCTTGATTTTTTTTTTTTCAGTAATTGTTTCATTTGTTATTTTGTTGGACACCATAGTTTCTGGAGTCGCATAACTACAAGCAATCTTCTTTCATAGTAAAGAAACTACTATAAAAATGTATCCTGAAAACTGTAAAATCTGACAAAAAGGCAGAACCAAGTAGTTGACAGTGTGGATATTGTACATGTTAAATATATAATGATTTTTTTGGGGGGGAGGGTGGAGTAGAAAAGGCTTGGTTTACATTTCCAATATTTAACCATTTATAGATAAATCTATGAAACTATACATCTTTCATGTTGAGGGAAATTGCAGTAATGTACTGTATAAAAGGAATGTCAGAGAAGGAAGGTTGCTAACTTTAGAATGATCTTACTGCCGAGCTTATTTAGCTGTGAAGAGCTCTCTGCAAATTTTAGTGTATCTGGAATTAGTGATCAGCAGGAAAAAGTCACTGGGATAGCTGGGGGCTGTAGCATGTGGTGTTACGAGAAAAGCTGGAGGAAGTTAGGCTTGTTCAGCCTGGAGAAGAGAAACACAGGGGGTGACAGTGTCCACCAGCCACAGGGAATTTTGAGACAAGACAAGTGAAACACTTCGAGGCGCACAATGAAAGCGCAACGTATGCCATGTCCAACAGGGAAACTTAGGCTTGGATGTAAGGAAAAGCTTTGTCACCATCATTGTGGTTAAAGCTGGGAAAGGATCACCCAGAGGTGCCATGAAGTGTCCAGCCTTGGTCACCTTCCATCCCTGATGGAACTGGGTGCTGCAATCTGCCTTCCAAGTTAGTCTTGCTTTGAGCAGTTCATGACCTCCAGAGGTCCCTGCCTAATTAAGGACATTACAGATTTGTCTTATAAGGACAGACATCCCTCCCCTTTATTTCCTGCTTGTTACTAAATGCTGAATCTGTAGCACTGAAACCTTACTTTAAAATGGACAATTTTATTCTAATGTTTGTTTTGTTTTATGAGATGCTCTTAAGAGTTGGACAGCAAGATGAGGAAAGGAATGAACCTGTCTATATCACCTGCAGTATACTGGTGACATTTCTTTCTGTGGGAAAGGAAGTTTGGTGGTGTACCACAAGGTGTAGTGGTAAGGGTTATAGCCATCTAGTTTCTCATGTTTCCCAGCCTTCTGAATTACTGCCCAAAATCTGGAGCTGATGTTGAGATTCGCTATTTTCTCCTTTCTGCTAGGAGCTGGGGATGTGTGTGGGAGGCTTTTTGTCCCACTCCCTTTTCTTCTCATATTTCTCCAAAATACTTCTTCCTAAACTTTACAAATGCTGCCAGGAGAAATTTTGGCATGTGCATAGCATTAACTGTTCTCCTGTTCCTAACTGATGAGAATACACCTTCAAAATTACTAAGAATTTTTTGCTTTGGAGTTGGTTGTAAGGTTTATTTTGCATCTAATTTGATTAAGTGGCTGTAGCATTTATTTTAAAATAAGACACCTCCATGTTTATTTTTTTTTCAGTTTTGTTGATTTAAAGGAATTTTTATGTTTAGCTGTTGGTGTTTTCTGGACACTTCTATTAATGTTTGAGCCTAGTAAGGGCAGGTCTTGAGTTCATAGCTGAAGTTCACTTAACAGATGGCCTTCCTTGGCTAACTTGCTTGTTCTCCTCCCCCTCTCTTCCCTTCTCTAGAGAGAGAAGGTCTCTCTGCTCATGGCTGTGAACTTGTGAAAACTGGATTTTACTGGTTTAAGCCCTTATGCATCCAAGCTGGGAATACTCATGTTCATCTGAGTAGCTGTGCTGATGTACGCAGTTTTCTTTATTTTTCAATCTCTTTGTTTTCCTGCTTCCACCACAAAATCTTCCCCACCCTTCCAGGTTGCCTCTTTGGCTACTCAAACATCCACAGTTTTTCACAAAGCGACTGGGTGGTTTTCACAAAGCAGAAACTAAGCTCTGTATTTTAGGATTTAGCGGTTTTTAAGAATAGACAGCCTTTTACCTATTTTTCATATCACCTCCTGTAAACTATCTGTGCACTCAAACTTTCTTGCCATCAGACGTAATGACCCCGATATCCTTGAGCCTCACTGTTTCCTAAGTGTGGCTCCAGATTTCCCTCTTAACTGGGACATAAGTTAGTTCCTTGGAAACTCTTCTTTGTGTTCTGGTGGGTCAGGGCTTCAGGCAGGGATGGAAGGAGAGGGCTTAGCAGTTCTCTGGGATGGATGCCAAATGGCTTCCTCTGAATCCTCACCTCAACTCTCTTTTCCCCTCATTTCTTGGAATAGAATAGGTTCACTGTGCTAAATAGGGTAGAGTTTCCTTTTTGTAGCTGAAAGACCACGATTTCTAAGCTTCATAATTTTATAATTTTATGTGAATTTAGTTTCTTGGTAGATATAACCATTAATATCACCGATCTTTTTCCTTTTCCATCTTCCACAATTTCTTTGTTGCAAGATAGTGACACTTGCCAAGAGTTGCTAATAAAAGATAAAATTAAATACCTCTCAGTGCAGAATTTTGTACAAGAGTGAATCCCATGTCTCATAGCTCAGCATAGGTATCCTTAAAAGGTATGTTTGTCATACATTCTCCTCAGGGGCAAATGCATGAAGTGCCAGTACTGTGTTTGGGGGCATTTGGGTTCAGAGACCTGAAGCTGACAAGTATGACTTTAAGATAACAAATGAGTAAATGAAGCCTTAGTGTTCTGGAGGAGTTCACAGGACGTTCTTGCTTTAGCATGCTTGAACAACTCTGCTCTCTGTCACACCTGCTTCACACAGCAATGTCCAGCTTTGCACCAAATGGCAAAAATTTGACATCCTGAACTTCCTTACTGAGCAATAAATTCCATCCTGTTTGACGAAGTACGAACAGAGGTCTCCTGCTGATCATGTTCAGTTGGGTTTTTTCTTGAAATTAAGGGTGTCTTTCTGTTTATTTTACAGTACTTGAGAGCAGTATTGTTTTGGGGAGCCAACTACTTTATCCTTTACCAGCCTGAAGTGCTCTGAAGCATTTAATAGTAACCAAACCTTTTTACAAAAAGTGCAATCTCAAAGCAGATTCAAATGCAGCTTTACCTAGGAAGCCATGGAAACACATTTATTTTTTTGTTTTTCATATGGAAACAAATGTTCTGTTCTTGTACCATGTGAAACTGGAATAGATTCAGGTCAGGCAATGCATATTCATTCCTTGAGACTCCTTGACAGTTTTAACTACAGTCATTTCCCTCTCCAGCCCACTCCTTTCACTTCTAACTATGAGAATGGGAATTCCTTCATTTTTTTGGGAATTGTGCTTGCATGTCTCTATGCCTTTACGGATAAAAATCTGTTAAATTTTGTCTACATGGAACAGATTTAGTATGTCAATTGTGTACTCGGGTGTTGCGATATAAAAATATCAGCATTCACCAAAAATGGCTTTCAGTGGTAGGCTTTTTGTCTGGATTATTGTGGGCATTTTTTATACTTCTTTCAGTATTACAAAATTTGTTATGGGAAGTATTAATCTGGGTGAGTCATGGTAGATCAGCAAAGGTTCCTGGGCTGGGATCTAAAATGTCACTGATAAAGCCTAAAACCTTGTCCTTACATAAATGAATGTATCCACTAGTCTGCAGTGATGCCAATTAATCATGTGCAAGCAGACATGTAATGCCTTTCCATTCTGATGTTCACCAAACATCTGATTGGAAGTCTGTTCAGGACAATAGCAACTGTCTCTTTTCTTTGGAAAGTTGAGAAATCGCTCCCCATAAGGAGCGTTTGTATGAACTACCAGGTGTGAAACACATTCCATAAAAGCTTTTACTAGCCCTTAAGCTGGGATGTGACATTACACCCAAAGGAGACTCAAATCAGTTATTTGCTTTATTCATTTCAAAATTGTTCTTCTCTCGCCTGGTTTGAGGGTTCAAGTGGCAGCATTAGGAGTTGAGAAGGCTGTATTGTACTGAACAAAATGAGGGCTGTTCTCCAAAACCCTGTCCCCTGTTACACAGGGTCCATCTATACTGCAGGAAAAAAGAATAAGTAACAACAGATTAGTTGTGCAAGGAGCCACACAAAACACATTGCCTGTGTGGAAGATTCAGGCCTCTTCTGAACACTGAATTCATGTGCTGCTGAAAAGGTCTACCCTCCCCCCAGCTTCTGTGACCAACACCTTTTCTCGTTTCTCTCGTTTCTCTCGTTTCTCTCGTTTCTCTCGTTTCTCTCGTTTCTCTCGTTTCTCTCGTTTCTCTCGTTTCTCTTCTCTTCTCTTCTCTTCTCTTCTCTTCTCTTCTCTTCTCTTCTCTTCTCTTCTCTTCTCTTCTCCTCTTTTTTCTTCTCTTTTTTCGTTTCTCTGTTACAGAGCCTTAATGTGCTGGAGGTGGTTGGATATTTTTCTCATTAAAATTTATGTTTTGAATAGTTACCAGGTCACCAAACTGGCTAAATACAAAGAAGGAAGATTTAGCTGAGTCTGAGCCAATCATTTATTAATAAATCTCTTGGGGTCTCTAAACACTGGTGAATCTCAACATGACTTTGATTTGAAGGCAGATTAAGGATTACAAATACTTTATAAATCTATTTTTAGCTTTGCTGCCATTACATGAAGGTGAAGGATTCAGTGCTACTTTTTTACCCTTTCTTACCTCTAGCAGCAGACTGGGATGATTTATTTTGATAGTCTGAAAAATGTTAAGTGTTTATACTCCATCTGTACCCAGTGCATGAAACAGTGGTAAGTGGTGTGGCCAGAATGCCTTGGTACAGAACTCAGGGAATTTTGGTATTACAAAAAGGGAGAGCCATGGAAAAAAAAAAAAGGGGTTGCCTGGTAAACTTCTCTTTCACACAAACTGGATGTGGATGAATAGTGGATGACTATTTCAACTTTCATGGCTCTTTGTCTTAAGTCTGGACGCTTGTAGCTGAGGAGAGTGGTCTCTGTGGGATACTGCAACTCCTTGACACATCACTCCTGACTTGCTCTTGTGTCTGGTAGGGAAACATCTCTTGCTGTAGTTTGCTATCATCCTCTTAGATACAGGGATTTCAAATAACAATAGAAATTGCCAGGTGAGTTTATGTAGGAATAACTAGGTGTTTGGATACAAGGTGATGGACATGCCTTCTCCTACCGTACGTGTGATTTGCCTTTTCCAAACTTCCAGGAGCCTATTCTGGCAATGTAAAACTTCAGGAATTCTGTGAATTCTATCACAGAAAAGCCCTGTCCACAGGGCTGCACAATCAGCATCCTTTAGTTCCCCAGTGCATTGCACCTTTTCCCCCATTCCGCTCTTTGTCATCTGCACCAGTTGTTTGACCCATTTTGCTCTGCCGTGTAAATTCAATGTAATCCCAAAGCAGAGTCGGGAGGGGGTGGGAGAAGGCACGATGGCTCCCATTTCTCTGAAACCTTCTTAATTTGGTGCTTTTTAAATTTTAGAAATAAAATCCTGAGATGATACATAAATGTTAATGAGCCTTAGCTGGGCTGAAGGCATTGAGATTGGCCTGCAAAAGCCATCTGGATATCTGTCAGCACAATGTTTGTTCTTCGTATTATTCTTTCCACCTGCTGTAAACAATTTCAATGGCTTCTGGATTTCCCCATGATATACAAATGAATCTTCAGTGCTGATCCTCCCTTTGACTCTCTGTATCAGTTCTGATGCCAAGTGGAAACAAAACTCCCTTCTGTGTAATCGTGAACTGTGTGCTCCTGTGAGATTACTCCTGACAGGGAAGGAGAGGCAGCCCCAACCCTTTCTCTGCCACCAGCCTTCAGGAGAGTCAAGCCAGAGGAGTGCAGAAAGTCAAGGTGGAGACCTGATCCTTGAAACCTGTCTCCAAGGCATCAGCTCTGGCACCCCAGGCAAGGAGAATAAACAGGACAGAGGGTGCATTGCAGCTTGCCCCTTTCACAGCTTTGTATAAAGCCTTTGAACCCTTGCCCTGAGGGGAGCCAGGGTGCCCCTGCAAGGCAGGGGGCTTCTAACAATGTGCCCCTTGTGCTGGCTGGCTTCTCCAAATGCTGCAGCATCTTGGATTATCTTGTTAATTGCTTCATCAGAAGGAACTCCCTCCTGATGTAAGAGCGATCTCCTACTCCTGTTGCTGGATGGAAGCTGAAATAAAGCAATTTCATCTTTAGAAAACTATCAATGCTGAAAGAGTTGGGCTATTATTTTAAGTAATGTAATGAGCAAACGCTGCTTGGAAGTCATTAAAAGAACATATTCACAGCTCCAGACCCTGCTGTCCAATGTATATTGATGAAGTTTTTCCTGAACCAGGAGGATACAGGTTAATTTTTTTCTGCTAAATTGACAGCGGCAGGGGCAAGATATTTTGCTGCTGCTGTGTATTGCATTTCCATCACAGGAAATTTGAAGTCAAATACAGGCTATTAGTGTAAGTGTGGGTGAATGGTGCGAGTGAACATTCATAATGATTTCTTTGTAGAGGTTTGAAATTAGAGTTGGCAGAATTAATTTTTAGCTATACCATTTTTTTCCTGGGAATGCTGAACTTTTCACACTTTTGTAGCATCCTGAGTTCGATCTGAAGGTAGACTTGTGTTTTGGTATTGGGATTTTTTTTCTTAATTGAAAAGTTTCTCAGATCTGCAATGGAAATAGAAAATCATACCCTACAATAACTAGTGATTTAAAACTTTTGCAAATAACATATAAGATATGTATACTCATGCATTTCCTGTCCTGCTGGATGTGGAGCAATGACTTGAAATTTGCTTTCCATGTTCACAGTTCCTTGACCATAAAGATGTAGAATCAGCTACCCTTCCCCAAGGATTGTATTTGGAGCAGTTATTTTCTTTTTTTTTAATTCTCAGGTATATACAGTTCTGACTATGGCAGAAAGATTGAACTTGTACCGGGGATGTAATAAATTCAGGTTGGTAGCTCAAAAGAAACAGAAGAGGGGTAGATTGAACTCCAGCTGCCCACCGAGATGTAGGGTTTTCTAAGCCTGGTTGGTGGCACTGAGTGCATGCAGGCATCCCATGCAGGTTTCAAAGCACTGGGAAAGGATCTCAGAATAATTCTGTTGTGGAAGAAAAAGAAACAACTCTAAAACTTCAGATCAGTATGAGAGACAGAAAAGTTTAACCAAGTTTCTGAATACAGAATTTGTCTGTACACTCAGTGAACTAAAGTTTTCAGAGGAGCTTCAAGATCCTTCGGAAAGAGGCTGCTGAAAAATATGGCAAGCAAATTGCTAGCATAAGGTAAAATACAGATGGAATACGCAGGCTTGCGTTCTTCCTTCAGAAAAGCACTTTTTTTTTTTTTTGGTGTTACAGCTTTGTAAAATAACACCTACAACTGTTTTTTGGAGTTAAATCACGACCTCCAGGGTTCTCCTTTGTATAGATGTTGTTCAACTGACAGGAGCTGGAGCACTGAATATTTCTGGATCCTCATGATGGGCAGGTTTCTAAAGCTCACCTGCTTTGTGTTGCTCAGTAAAAGCAGGGGATTGGTGACAGATGAGCTGATCCAGCAGAAGCTCTGTGTCATTTCTTTGCCTGTACCTCGCACATGTGCAGTCTTTCTGCAAGGTTTTCTCAAGGAGACAGCCAAAACTAGTGAGAGAGCACTACAGTGTGGGAGAAATTGTTTAATAATGGCTGAGACCCTAATTAGCTGTAGTCCTAAAGAAAGAAAATGAAAATGATTTAGGGTATATTTTTTGAGGGAAAAAGAAATCTGATTATTCTTGCATTTCCCTATTGCCTTCTTCACCTGTGAAGAGAGAATTATTGTGTTCTAGGATTTTTAGTATTTAGAGATTGAACTCTCAGCTATAAGGCTAAATCAGATGACCCAACACTTGTTCTCATTCACTCACTTCTTTCCAGCAAAGATGAGCTGAGTTTGCTCCTTGAGTTTGACCATGGAGGTGGAATCAGATTTCATAAGGGAAATGAAAATCTCATTTTCAGACAGATGTTGTATATTAAAACCAGACACATGTTAGGAAGCTTGATCTGAAGAGCTATGCATATGGTTTAATTTTTTCAGTAGAAAATGTAATTAAATTGTCTGGTGTTCCTGGATTATTAGCCTGTAGCGCTTCATGCTGTAATCTTGCACGAAGATCTAAAGTGTGTGGTTTTGATATTTCTGGTATATGTAAGCTTTTTTTATTGTGAAGGATTGGTATCTGGCTCAATTTATTTACTAATTAACCTTCCTTTTTTCACTGATTGTCAGAGTTGGTGTGCTATGTGGTCATAGATAAACTTATCCTCTGTTGTTACTCTGGGAAGAATGCTTTTAAACTTTGATTTCTCTAAATATTAATACTAGCTGTGAAGCTTTTTCTAATGATAGAAGAAAATAATCATTTTGTGCAGCATAGATTTCTTTACTCTATGTTTTCATAAGTTTACTATGAAATTCGGGTCACACTGATTCCTGGATATGCCACTTCCTAGAGGAGAATCACCAAAGATAATTTCAAACATACGCTTTTACTTGTTTTTCCTTTTCTTCAAAGGGAAATAATTGTGGATGAGGGAGAAGGGGAGCAGAGAGGCATTGGTGCACATGATTTTTGTCAGGGAAAAAGTTAGTAAATAAAATATAAAGGGCCACGCCTTCAGTATGCATGAAGATGTGTGCAGGCTTTGCAGATCAGCTGTCTGTAAGGGTTGAGACTTTCTCTAGAAACCCTGGCAGTGAAGCATGTAGGGTCTGCCCGCATACCCCTGTGAATGCGTAGGAACATCTCCTTGCCTGTTTAACAACAGCAGGGACAGAGCAGCAGCCCAACACGTGATGGCAACCAGGGTCTGTGTGCTGGGAGGGAGGCATCCTGTGCTGCTGCCATGTCTGCCTTACTGCTGTCAGACGTGCTGGCTCAGGGGAGCAGGAGCGTGTACATCCACTTGTGTTTGGATGTACCACTCGTCTTCTCCACTGTGGAAAATGAAAATAGCCACCTTTTTGCCATAGTGCAGATGTTTGTCACTTTGTGGTGTTTGGCTACTGTAAGGCTCATTTAATGTGGATCAGATGGAAAGTGTGCAGAGTGGTTTTCTGACTCCTGTCCAAGGAAAACCTTGGGTCAGCTGGCATTCAGTTTTCTGAGAGCTGGCTCAGCTGAGTCTTCCTAAAGCTGGCAAATGAGCTGCCTGTTCAGCCATGAGGAGCCTGCAGCAGGCAGGGATGCATCACTGGGGCAGGGTAATACGTAGGTAAGACATCAGGTAACTGCTGTAGGTATTTGGATTCCCGGCCACTTTGGCAATTCCAACTTGAAGAGTGGCTGGGGAGGCCAAAATAATACGTGCTCAAAGCATGGAGAGTGACTGCAAGGAGGAAAAGTGAATTGCCTGCTTTGATATCACTCAAGAGAGCCCCCAGCAGACAAAAAGACAAAGATTGTAAACCAAGTTGTATCTGGCTTTGCTTAGGTGGTCACAGTCTTTCTCATGATTTAACTAAATGTGTTTTGTACTGATTTATGTAGGCAGACATAGAAGCTTTTTTTCTGTGAATCCTGCACCTACCGCTGGCCAAGCTGAGACCCTCACCTTCAGTGGCAGGGTTTTGGTGGCATGGACACTGTCCCCTCAAGGCAGCTTGGTGTGGTAGGAGGAGGTGGCAGAATGAAGGGTTAAAAGAAGTATTGGTCTGCTTCCTTGGGGCAGGTGACCCTTCTCCAAGCGATCTTCTGCAGCATGGCGATGACTGTGCCACTGTGTCCTGTTGGGTTTTGCTTCACTGAGTATGCAGGAGTGCCGTTGAAAAAAGGAAGGACTGGACTTCTTTGAGGGAAAATGTGCTTTGAAAGACCATCATTTATGTCATTTCAAAGGCAGGAGTTTTTAAACATCTTTGCCTCTCTGTTTTTCTATGTTCAGAAATCTCAACTGAAATAGTCGTTTTCCTGAAAGGAATATTAAGCTGTCGGGAAAACTTTGTAACAGCTCTAGCAGGCTGATCTTATGATGAGTGTTGGTTTTGAGTTACTTTTAGCTTGGGATGTCCCAGTTTTTCTGGTCTCTAAGCACCATCTGCCTCCCCTTCTAAATACCTACAGTAACCAATTCTAATTGTCTGAAATCCTAATATGCTTTTTTCCCATCCATGGCATCTTTACAACTTTAAATCTATATGCTAAGGCAAACTATTCAGTATTGATTTAGCGTCATTATTCAAGGAATAACTTTTTTTTTTTAAATAAAGTTTTAATATTTTTCCTCTAATCTTAGAGGCAGATTTAAGATCACCTTGTTTTACAACCAAAGTTCTTTTGCAGAAATTTAAAGCACAGAATTTCCCTGGAATACTTGCAGGTGCTAATATTAGATTTTATACTTAGAAATCAGTATGTAATAATATATCTCATGATAACCTAGCAGCTGGGGAAGTCCATGAGCACTCAAAGACAAACAGCAGCCAGCCACTCTGATAATTACCACTTCACAGCCCTTTCAGTGAAAGGCTACAAAGTGGGATTGGTGCAAAAATGCCTTTCAACGGGAGATGCCCACTATTAGTGAGAAGTTTTCACTAGAAACACATAGAGGGAAAATATTCACTAGTACAACTCTAACTCATGAATTATCATTTGGATGAAGAAAACAAAATCCCATAAGTGGTGGTCTGAAAACATTTTTGGAATTAAACCACCCCAATGTGTAGTCTGTAGCATTTTTTTCCATCAAGCTGTTTTAGGCTAGGCTGGCAGCCTCTAGTAACGGGATTCATTTGGCTTTCAGCAAACTGGCAGGCATCTTACAAGAGGGAAAATTTGGCTGGGCATTCTGTTTCTTTATACCTTTTGGATTCAGCTATGGTAAGTTGAACTGCCAGAGAGAGATTTAGATGGTATCCTCCTTATTTAAGGTGTGTGACGGAATGCATTCAAGAGAACTGAGGCAGATGCATATCTTGCTTAGATCTGCATTTTAGATTTATCATCTTTGTTGCTTTCTTGAGTAGCAGTGAAAATTAGATGAAGTGGCAGTGCTGAAGCAATGTGCTCTTACTCATCATCTCTATTCACCCACCTTTTCAGCTCATCTTTCCGTTTTTTTTTTTTCCTGGTGACACTTCAGCACATGCTGTGAACATATGCCAAAACGCTCATTCTTAAAAGCTGCCTTCATTCATCTTGAGCTGTTATCAAGAGCTTTGTCTGCTTCGTGGGTAAATTGCACAGTGCTGAATCAATGTCCTCTTGTACTGGAAACCAGACAATTCTGACAACCTCTGTTGCATTCATAGGGAGTGAGTGAAGAGATGGCTTAGCTCATGCAGAATGCAGGGATCGAAACACCTTCTGCCTCTCAACTGAGGCGGTGACACAAACGTGACTGCTGATCCTAAACCAAAAAGAATTAGAAATGTTTGCTTGCTGCAAGTTACTTTGTATGCTTGATAGATATTCCAGCATTACAGATGACAGTTTTTGGAGCATAAGCTCCTATGTGTACTTCATCAAGGTGACTTTCAGATCATGTATTATTTTGGCTCTGCACTTGTTTTAAATTCTCCTTAATGTAATTTTAGCTGTAGCATGAATGTACTTAAAGCTGAATACTCTCCTTGACAGGAAACCTCAGATGAATAAAACAGACCTATTGTGTAATTAAAGAGTTTCTTTGGAAATTGGCTTCATTTCAGTTTTAAAAATGTTGTTTAATTTGTTCCAGAAGTAAAGTGAATTTGTTTTTTTCAGAACTTGGTCATGACTGCTGGTGGTCGGAGCTATAATAAATTGAATTCCTTCCTAATAAATTGAATTCCTTCCTAATTTAAACACAATATAAATATGTAAACTAAGCTATAGTCTGCATTGACAGGCATTGGAAATACAAAGTGATAGTACCTTTCCAAAGAAAATTGTCTTTTTAATTACACAGAATAAAAGAAACTTCTTCTTCCCACTGCAGAAATGTTGGAAACTTGTTTGAGTGACAGGTTCTGCAGTAATTTGAGTACAATACTTCAGTAGATTTATGTTGAGGGAGAGGGGAGAAGGGGAAAAAATACAGGCTCTGCTAGAAACTACATATATATTCAGCAAGCAAATGAGATACAAGCTTTGAAACAATAAGCTGCTCTATAATGCACAGACGGTCTTTCAGGATACCAAGCCTCAGCTCTGAAGTCTCTCTACACATTGATAAAAATGTCTAACTGAATGAAATAAGTTTATTCTGTCTCATGTTAAAGCCCTGTTAAGCTACTTCTGAGAACTGACTGAGCTTCTGACTCAGTCATTGTTCCTGGCTTTTTGCAACTCCTCCCATTCAGTTAATTAAAAAACCTGTTCCTGAACAGGAAACAAAAGCACTTTTTATACAGAACTGGTCTATGTACATTTTAAAGATTTCTGCTTCGTGAATGCAGTTTTTCTTTAGCTTTGTTTACTGCAGCACAAGTGGCTGCCAGGGGCAGTGCTGTGGATGTGACTGCTCTCCTTGCGTGGAGGACACACCGTCCTACACTTGGGCCAGGGTGTGTTGCCCATGGGATGGGGTCAGAACCTGAAAGGCACAAAAGACTCTCAGTGAGCAAGAAGGCAATGAATGGTGCTCAGGTCAGGCCACAGAAATGGGGATACTCATGTGGGAGTAGCAGGAGGAAAAAGATCTGTCAGCAAAAGAGCAGAAAGCGTAAAGGATGGTTGGTTTGCAATTGAAGAAAGTGTCTTTGCACTGTGGCAGAACCATTAAGAGCTTGAGTTTTGGTGAGTGCTGGCTTTGAAGCTTATGCCAAATCAATAAATAAAAGCTGTTACTCAGTAAGGCAAAGTTAATCATTAAGCTCAGAGGTTGCTGCTGTTATTTTAGTGAAAGTTTTGACTTACTAAGAAATAGAAGAATGTGTATGAACTTGTTTGGGAGAGCTGCTTTCACTTTACAGATTTATTTTTTAAGAGATGGATACCAAATCCAGAAAGTTGTCTGGTGTCAATCCACAGCTTGCTTGTGGTTAGGATCCCTGGAATCCATATTGTGGTAAAAATGCACTTCTGCACATCTTAAATCTCTTCTTATAATTGCAATCTCTCAATTTTTTAAATCAACATGAAATGATAGGATTCAGAGCAGGCCTGACACAGAGGCTGGAACCTGCTTGTTTCTAATTTGCAGAAGTTGGTTCTCTTCAATGCAATCAAATTTTGGTCCCCTAAAATTATTAGCCCTGTTTCAAATTCATCTGTTTCTCTAAGAATGAAGCCTCTTCCATCTGTCACTGTAACATTTTTCTGTTGCCACAGGTGAACACAGTTTCTTTCTTGGATGCTGTCTGATTTTTATCTTTCTGTCAGTGCAAAAAATAACTTTCATCTTTTTGAACAAATTTAGGCACTGGAATTAAAAGAAACTGTTCCACCAGAACTGTTCCACTGAACTCAGGTCCTGAAATATTGCTGCCCTCAGAAAATACTCCAGATTCTTTCATTGACACTTCATTTGCACAAGGAACTGAAGTTCACGGTTTAGCACCCAAAATGGCAAGTGTGAAAGGTGGATTTTTGAGAGGAGGCACCTGCTGAGGCAGGAAGGGAAGGATGTCATTGGGTTCCTGTACTCATTAGGTACTTGTAGTGCATAATCCCCATGCAGATTATGGACTACAACTGCAGTGTTGCTGGTGTGGGCATCAGCCTGCAGGAACAGATTGTGTTATTGTGTTTTCTCCAAATTATTGATTACAAATTTGTTCTGAAATAAAAGGAAAAGGGATTTTCTCTGCTAACATTGAGGAGGAAAGCTTACACATTCATAATTTCTTCTGAAATCAGTTTTAATGAGGTGAGTAATCTGTGGTATAAAGGCAAAATATTTGGATGCAGATGTGATAGAGAATCCCAGCATGTTTGGCTAACCTTTAACAGGTATTCTAACATAGTCTGTTTGAGCCTGCTTGAAACTAGTAATATTAATTTTAAATGTTAACCAGGAGTTTATTCTGTTACTCTCATCTCAACTTTATTCTGTGCTTTAATTAAATGTTAATCTGTTTTAGACAGCCCTGTTCATTTAATGTATGTGTGTCTTGGGATGGATGTATACTGATGATTTGGGAGGAGATCACCTAGCTAGGACTAGATCCGAAAGGCAGATTAGGTCTGTGTTGCTTCTTTCTTTTAAAGGTATGTGATGTCTTTCACTCAAATAGAAAAATCTATGGGCACAGCAGTGTAAGGTTCTATTAAGGGTCTTATCTGCTGCCCAGTGCAAGGTTTGATGTTCAGTTTGCATTGACATATTTAAGCTCGGTCTCTGCTCCTTAGGGTTGGTTTTTATTCCCAAATCAGTCTTTAAGTATAAATGAAAGCAATGCATTTACTTAGTAAGGCAAATGTTTCAAAGTATAGGAAGAACTGCAACTGTATATGTTCTCACCTTTGATTCTGCCTCATTTTCTTTTCTGGTAGTTTTTGTTAGAGGCTTCTAAGTGAGGGATTAAGTTGTCTTTGTCTTCTTATCAAGTCTTCCTCTCTGGTGGCAGGCAGTTCCATTGGATGTTCCCATAAGGATCCTGGATGCTGCTGCAGTAGGTTGGAGCCATAAGCTTTAAGTGACTATTAAACATTGTCATAACTGAGATCTGCATGGATATTATCCACTCCAGTACCAAGGAAATTATGCTTATACAAGGAAAGATTTTGCCATTGGGCAGCTGCTGTAAAATGTAGTCACCTCAATACTGTTTCATGCAAGCTCTGGGTTGGTTTCGCTGGGCTTTCTGCAGCTCTTCCTCTTTCTCTCAATTCCTTTTTGAGCTGTGATCAGGGTAAGTGCTGATACTCACCAGGAGAGCATCCCAGCTTCATATGCATGTCTTTATATTCTTACTTTTCAACAGGAAACTTACCACAGCTTTTGTTAACAGTAATTAGGAAAGTCAGACAGTGTGGTAGTCACCAGAGCCCTCTGCATGGTCAACTGAGTGTGTGAACTAACATACTGCTTACAGAACATACTCTTCATGTCTGTTGGAAGCACATGGGAAAGGAAGAAAATGATGCTAATTACAGGTTAGATTGATGATAACCCAGTAAGTTAAATCTAGTTAACTTACAGTCCAGACACTCAAAACATGTGACCCTGTAAAATGGAACATTTCATTGTGGTAATCTTGTATTTGTGATGATAATAACTTATGAAACAAAGGTTGGAGGTTAGGCTTGTTTTCTCTGTCTGTCTTTTTACATGAACTGTAACCTAAAATTCCCTCTCTTGCAATATCTGTGAGTTAAATCTGCTTTAAGCTATCATCAGTCACCATTTGAACTGATTTTTCTTTGTTATGCTGCCAACAGAATCTTTCTCTTTTTTTTGTTATGCTACTTACGAATCATAAAAGTAAGATAAGACAAAAGAGAATGCTAGGCTGTACCATCCCCTTTGCTTTGCCAGCACAGGATTAGAAGGTTTGATTAGCAAGCATTGCATTGCTGTGTGGGAAACTTGGTTGGATTCCCTTCCTTGATCTCTCAGATGGTGTCTGTGCATATGCACAGGTGATGTGTCAGTGGGCTGATGCTCTGCTTCAACATGTCTCACCAGGTTGTGGCGCCTGACTCATTCTCTCTTGGTTGATGGAGTATTTGTGCCACAGACATGACACAGTGAGGAATAAAGGCATTTAAGTCTTCAAAATCTTCATAATACTTCCAGGAAGTAAAACTATTCATTCTGAAGGGCTGCTTCGCCATGAAATGTTACACAATATCTGCTGACTGAATGTGCCTTTGTGCCTTGCCCTCTGCTTTGCAGTGCCATGAGTTTAGCTCCAGTACACTTGATGAATTCTACTGGTGTAATGTTTACTTAGATCTGTCTCTAGTTCATGTTCCGTCTATTTTTTTAATACATTCCTAAAATTTCTGGAAGATTGGGTATAGATTGGGACACAGGAGGTCCTCTTCTTCACCTGTCTCCTCAAGAAAAAGTATTGACAGGCAGTTCTTTAAAAAACAGAAGGAATATTTTGGTTTCTTACAGCTGTTTCAAGGTGATTATGCCTTAAGAATCAATCATAGCATTTCTAGTTTGTGTCCCAGTTGTCATCCTTTGGAAGCTGTGCACCAAAGATACGCTTGTGTATTTTCCTGTTGTATTCTCCACCTTTTATAGTTTCCCGTATGCCTTCAGCAGGCTACAATATGAAAATAAACAAAGAAGTTCTCATGAATAACTCCAAAAAATATCTTCTCTGCCCCCAAGCCATTTTTTCCATAGCTCTCAGAAGCGATTGGTGTGGCAGACAAGGATGAACCTGTGCCGCTGGGTTATCTTGCTCTGTCTTTGACTGAGGGGCTGAACTTACCATGGTGCTGCATCCCTGTTAGTTTGCTGCCACATCCCAACCTGAGATGGAATCAGCAGCTCCTTCAATGGAGAGTTCAGAGATAACAGAGCAGGTGATTCACTTTCCTGTCTTCTCTGTGAGCAGCAAGCCTGCCTGCACTAGTCCATTTGTGGACTACTGTCTGCTCCTGCTGTTAAAAACAGCATTCTCTAATTCCATTTACACTTGCTGTTTCTCTCTTTGCAGTGGGGCTCTGCTGCTCAGTGTGCCTGCACTCTTCTCTCCTCTGGAGAGCTGGGAACAAATTCTCACTGTTGACAAGCTGGAAGAAGACAAAAGTGAAGCAAGGCATTTATTTCCCACTCATCATGACTTCTGCATGTCTGCCAAACCCTTTCACGTTGGCTTAGTGATAGGTCCCTGAAAGAGCTGCAGTATTAATTTTACACCATGGTCCCAGTTAGCCACATGATAGCTCTGTCAAAGATTCTGATGGGCTTTTTTTCCTTTTCTCAGGTCTAGACAGCTACAGCCGCTGCTAGGACAACACTTCTTGCAACAACAAAATGCCACATTTAGGTTCTATGCAAAGGCATATTGGCAAATGTCAATTTAAATTAAAAATTGACTATTTTTTTTAAGTTGGAGGTGGGGTGAAGTGTTATGATTATAGCTTCATCTGTTATTTTAGAGTCTTTATTTTGCCATGCTCTCTCTTGACTGTCTGCCTTATCTAAGGATTAGTTAGGGATGAAATGGCTCTACTGTATGATCTACTTGATGGGCTGATGGGGAGATCATAAACAGATTCCTTCCATTGTCCCCCACTAAAATGAATTTATATCTTTATCGGATGTTGAGGAGAATTGTATACACAACCAGATAAAGACTGTACAGGTGCTTCTAAGAACCAGATCTCCTGAAGTGTACTTTTGGCTTATGCTCTTCAACTCTGCTCAGTTATATCAAAGATCATCATTTTGTGAAGAAAAACTAAGTAATTTGCTATCAGTGTTATGCACAGGAATGCTGAAAAAATGTAGGCAAGAACTGTCTTTTTCCAAAATGATGTTATTTTGGCAGATAGAGCCTTTCCTTTTTGAGTAGCTCTGCAGTTCTTTGAAATAGTAAAATGCAGTCAGCAGTCAACAAATATGAAACATAAACCTCTGCAGTACTTTTGCCACCCTGCTGTGCTGTCTGCGCATTCTTGAGAAGCACTGGGCCTTGCACACAGTCTCGTAGAGGGCTGTGAGACTTACTAAATAATCAAAGAAAGACAATACAGCTCCTGCCTCCTTGGAGAAACATTTAGCAGCTAACGCAGCTGAGCAGATGTTTCAGTGACCTTCCATGTTTTCTATTGACGACATGCATTTTTCTTTAACAGAGTTTGTTTTTCCAGCTTCTCTTTTTGGTGTGTGAGCATAAACATGCTCTCATACTTTTGTATCAATGAAAACTTGACAGTTTGTCCAGCCAGTGAATGCCTGCCATAGATAAAGGCTGCTTGGGTCTAGGTACAGTGCAGACACTGTACAGAATGTTTCTGTTTTGGGAACATTCTGGACTGTTGGAAACTGCTGGACTATTTGAGGGTAAGGGGTAAGTCACTTTGAAAACCAGGGGATCTTACATCACAGAAATAACCTGTACAAGCTGGGTTGGAGTTAGGAACGTGTGTAAGCCTGCAAGAACCTAAGCAGTGGAAGCAGCAGAAGCTGGGACAGAAAGGGCTGATTAATGCCCCTGCTCACAGCCACTCCAGGGCCAATCTGGCAAGAAGGAAGATGGACTGATCTTCCTGCTCCTAATGGGTTTTTATAAATGCCTTCATAAACTGGAGAATAAGCACTGGTTTAGGTCCTTCCTTGCCTTTTTAGCTTTCCAGACTCATTTCCACCAGTAGTAGATTTACTGTCTTTGCTGTAAGTACTTTCACAGAGAAATGAGAATTCATAACCTACAGAGATAATATATACTAGAATGAAACTGTTCCAATACTGTGCCTGCCAGAGGACAGACAGAAAGATAAAGAGATAAAAAGCTTGCAGTAGTTGTTCATTTCTCCCTTGTGTTTGGCTGCAGAGGAATAGCCATACCTGCTCAGTGGACCATGCAGGTATTACGAATCTTTGATCTTTCTGAACCTTCACTGATTTACTACAGAAACATTTCATTATTCTTTTTGTGCTAGTGAGAGGGGTGAGCTTCTATAAAAGTATAGTTTTAGCTTTATATTTTCTTTATTTTTTTGTTAAATTCCTAAATAACACAAAGTGAAATTGCCCTGTGGTTTGTTCAAGCTTGCTGTCAATTTTGTGAAGTGTCCCAAGGAAATTGTGCCTCTTGCAAGGTGGAATAGATTTCCACTTTAACACGCAGTCAAGCCATACTTATGTCCGTTAAACTTTTGTTTCAGCTGTGCTGTCTTTGTTTTTTTTTTTTTGGAGGCTTGAATAGAGACCAGGCAGAAACAGAGTAAGAAATTGTCTGCTTCCTCGCCATTAGTTAGTTAGTAAGTTACTGACATCTGGTTCAAATGTGTATTGTAGGCTCTTCAGCCCTTCTTTCTCTCCTTCCAATAAAAAAAAAGTCTGCTTTTTTCAATGAGGAAATAAATTTTTTAAAACTGTCTATAGAAGATCTCAAATTATAAACCCATCTTTTTCAGGGAAGAGACATTTTAACATCTAGCCCTGACAGCTCCCATGCACAGCATACTTCTTGATTTCGTAACCAGCAGAGATTAATGCTGCCCTTCTCTTCTGTGCTTTGGGATCTGTGTGTACTCCTCTGTTGTCAACCTCCTCGTGAACTGCTGCTTATTAGCAGTGAGGGCACAGACGGCTTTGTGTTTGTGAGGCTCAGCTGAAGGACGGGGAGGATGGCACAGATAGCGACACAGACAGCTCTGAGCGTCGCTTTGTACCGAACCAAAGCTCCCAATGATGATTTTCTTTTTTTTTTTTTTTTGCAGCAATTTGTAATTCTGCAGTAAAGAGCAGACTCTGCTCCCAGTTGCACGCAGCCCAAAGCGTTTGTTCTATGCTGAGGAATTTGGGACTTTCTTGTAGAACTTTGGGTTGCAGGGAGTAACTGGCCTTGTCTTGCCACCAGATTGACTGTTGTTAAATATATAACAGTCATAGAAAAATAGTATTATTATGCTTGCAAACAGAGTAACTGGAGAACCTAGAATTAAAGGCCACTGTCTCTGGATGAGTATTGTTCGTATCATATATTACTATTCAGTATTTTGTTTTCCTTCCTTGTTCGTGTGAATTCATGCTTTGTTACTGTGCCCAACTCAGTTCCCACTCTGAAGTGAGAATTCTCAATTTCTTTCTGAACTAGTAAAATTTTATTACTGCAGTATACCACAGTTTCAAAAAACTATTTAGCTTCCATGCAGTATCATATTCACCTCAGTTCTGTGCATAAGCATGGAGCATCAAATCAGAAGTAACTCCACTGAGTTTAGATCTGTCTGAGATGACCTAAACTTGCTGTAGTTTGAGTTTGGGGTTTTTTTATCATTAAAAACTCTAATCACAGCTTGCCTCAAATAGTAGCCACAGCCAGGAATCCTGCAAATCAGACCCCTGGAACCCAAACTGGGCAATCAGTTAGGGCTGCATCCCAGTGGCTGTGTCAGTAGTCAAAGAGGATAACAATCAAAAATAAAGACATCCTCAGGTCAGCCCATGGTGAAGGAACACTGTGTGACATCTGTTAAATTTAAGAGCATCCTGCTCTTAGTGACTATCTGAACTAAATTTACTGGCTCTGTGCTTTAGAGTAGTGGTTTTTCTGTGCTGTGAGATGCTCCCTGGTGCAGCTCATAGTCTCTGCTGCTACATGATGTCCTGGCACATCCTGACTCCATGCACAAGGGCACCTGACTTCACTCAGCTTCCCCACTCCTCAGTTTCTTTTACAGGAAAGTGGGGTGCCTGTGAGGTGCCTGTGCCCTGTTCAGCCAGGGAGTGCATCTTCCTCTTGGTTAGGCTGTGCCTGACAGGGAAATCCTGAAGACAGGATTTTCATGACCTGTGGCAGACTGGGGATTAAAAAGCACAGTTCTCTCTTTGTCTCTCCATGTGCATGCTTTGGCATCAGTCATAATGCACTTCCCAGCATCAGTTAACTGAACAGCTCCCTGCTAATTTTTCAGATTCCCTTAGCCCAAAGGTGTTGGGTGCCTGGCCCCTCTGTTGCTTTGCACCCAAAAGGGCTCAAAGAGGACAGGCTGAGGAATTCAGCTGTAGTATGCTGGCATGTTTCTACTGAGTTTGTGAAGCATTTCCCAGATGCTTGTCTGCTGTCAGGTTTCCTGTGGCTACCCATACTGTCTGCCAGGTATAGCTTTATCACTCCTACAGTTTGTAGTCTTAATCCCAGAGGTACTTTAAAGTTTGTGGAAAAAGAGTTTGCCAAAATTTTTCAAGATAAGAGGGTATGTCTACAATGAAAGTTTTCGATTTCATCAGTAAGCAATTAAACAAACTTACAGGGAGGAAAACCTCTGGGGCTGCTAAGCCCAAAACTTCTTCCCTGCACTGGGCATCCTCCAGCCATTAGTTCTTTGAGAGCTGGGAAGGAGATTGTGGGTAGTATTGCTAACTGTGCATTAAGTCCAACCTCCTTACACGGCTGTTGCTTACTCCTGTCTGAGGTGGAATGCTGCATGAGGCAGACTTTGGTCTGACCCAGAGAAGCCATTCCTGCTGTGGTACACTATAGGAAGGGCTTCCTCAGGTCAGACCAGAAGTCATGTGGCTTCTACCCCAGTGCTGGTCTCCAAAGTACATGAATTGCCTTGGTTGAATGTCACCATAGTATGTCCTGAAGCAGACGCGAAGTTGGGAAAACTCAACTGATTTTGGGAAGTGTGATGAAGGTTATTAAAACACTGGAAAAATAGTCCTGCAGTGAGAACTACCAGCATCTGTAGTTACCCTGCTGATAATACTTCAAAGTTACCATGATCACTTTAGAAAGGCTAAACATGTGGAAGGGTATAAAAGGAAGTCTTCTGCCTTGCAAGTTGATTTTCAGGGTTACAACCACAGAGCTCTTAACATACTGATTAAAAGGGTGTGCCCCTGGCAGCAGGTGCTGGGGATGGGTAGCACTGCTGAGCCTCTTGCTTTGGCCCCTCTCCTGAGGGGTGGGTGGGTGAGTATGTGTGTGTGCACACACCTGGCAGGGGCAGGACAGCTCTGTCTCGTGGGTGTCGGGGCTCGTGAGTTTGCATTGTCTTCTGCTGTTGTGTGGCCTGAAATAGTTCGGTGTGGGTGAATTCTCCAAACGTGTCACAGAAGTCTCAAGCCTGATGGGATGTAAAGGGGCAGCAGGGTGCTAAGCACAAAAATGCTGAAGGAGTGAGAAAATATTTCTGTAGGTGGCTGACATCCTCATGTGCTGGATGTATTTTAATGAAGTTCAGCACTATTTGGGAACAATAATCCAGTGCATGCATTGCAAATTTTAAAATCTGATTTACAGGAGGTGCACCAACCATAGATTTTATTCAACCTTTTTCTCATTTTCTAAAGTTGTTTTTTACATTAAGTCTTGCTGAGACCAGCCTTTAACTTAGTAGTAGTTACCATTTCTAAATTTGGAAAGATCACTGATTTAAGCTTAAGTCATGCAAACAGTAAACTGTCTAAGCTTTTCTTATATCTGTATTTATAAAATAAAGTTTTAAAACTTTGTGTTCATAGTGCACACAGATGATTGATGTGCCTGGCTGTCCCTGGCAGGTCTGCCTGGGGTGGCTCCTTCCATGTTAGTTCTTGTCTTTTACAAGAGATAGAAAATAGCCAAAGTTTCCATGCTGGGGGGAGGTAAAGTTAGCAAGAAACACTTCTTTCTTATGCTCTTCTGAAGGCAGACACCTTCAAAAGAGTTTTAAATGTGTGTGGTTTAATATCTTATGTTAAAGTTCTCAAAGGGTTTAGTTATCATTAAGGAAAGTTAGATGGTGTTCCATTCTTAGGGAAGCCCAGGGGTAAAAGGGTTTATGTTTAGCCTGCTGTTTGATGATGCTAAAAAACAAACCCAAACTCATTATTTTTATTGTTTTGGGGTTTTGTAGGTGTGGTTTCTTTCTGTAAAACTTTTAATATTAAAGGCCCAAAAGTGCTATCTGTATAGATACTATGACACTGAATTAAGTACACAAATGCCTCCATAATTATTTACTATTTCTAGAGAGCATGTGATAAACCAATCTTTTTTAATTTCACTTTGGCTGCCACATGTTCTTTTCATTCCAAGCCAGTGAAAGTGGGTGTATTTCATGGCAGGTTCAGGAGACTCTACAATCTTTCGTCTTCTTGTTTGGTTGCTAATAACTGGAAAAATTGACTGAGCAAAATGGTGAAGAAGTTGAGCCAGCAGTTGCCACAGTGACAGTTGTCCAGTATAAATATCTTACAATTCTTCTGTTTATCATCTGTTTTCAGGGCAGTTTAAGCTGCTGGAACAAGACCGAGATATTAAGGAGCCAGTGCAGTATTTTAACAGTGTGGAGGAGGTGGCTAAAGCATTTCCTGAACGAGTTTACGTCATGGAGGAAATAACATTCAACGTTAAGGTAGTCCCTGAATAAATATTTGTCCCTGTCTAAATGATTAACTGTTGCAACCTTTATATACATGGCAAGTGAGCAATGGTGCTGAGTGGGAAGTGTGATTTTTGAGACAAATGAGCCTTTAGTGTTCCACATTCAGTGATGGTGCTCTTTGGGATCATTTTTGCAGTCTTAAATCAACATGTCCTCTAAAGGCTCTCCTGCCCTATGGCACTTTGGGGAGCAATCCTGATGATCCATTCAATAATTCATCTAATTAGGATGCTCCTGCCAGATTTTAAACAAATGTTGTTTGTTGCCCCCTTTCTCCTCCCCCTCCAGCAGTCTGAATTTCATTCTCTGCTAAGCAGCAGCTGCTCAAATCCCTCTCCAGAAAGCCTCTTTCTCAGAGACCACGCAGGGTGAAATGATGGGGTTGCTTGTCTCAAAATTACTGCAGCTAAATACCATTGTGAATAAAATAATTAAAAAAAAAAAGAAAAAACAAAAAAACCCACACCAAAATAAAAAGACACAGTTGTTCTCTGTGTGCGTGTGTGTGTGTTTGCTTGTGCACAGCTCTTGGGCTCATGAAAGGGTCACTGATCTGAGAGGGTTTGCTATCACCAAACACACTGGAGTGCAGTGGCATGAAACAATGAAGACACAACTTGTTCTTCTTTGTCCTACCTACACGTGTGACACTGCACAAGGTAGGTCAGCTCTGCCGTGAGAGCAGAGTGGTCCTCAGGCTTATCTGGTTGGTTTGAGCAGCAGCACCATCTCAGACTGGTAGAAGAGCATCCTAGAGCTGGTGTGCAATGGTGGAGATCCACATTGTGTACCCAGTGGGGGAAACCGGCTGATACTGCTGGTACAAAACCAGCCTGGAATTTCCTGGTCCTATGTGTATCAGGTTGGGCTTTGTACAACAACCTTTTAATAGCTTTTTCCTTTTTCTTGCACTGCTACAGTTAGGAGACACCAGCTAGTTCACAATTTTTATAGGTGTTAGTGGAAGAGCTCATCAATTAATTTACTCAGTGACTAAGACTCACACCTTGCAGGACAGTAGGTTTTTTTCATTTGTGTTCTGCATTAACCTGAGCCTGTAAAACAGAGGCTTTCATGAATGAAGGCTACATGAGAAAGTTGGAACACTTCTGTATCTTTAGGCAAGGGAACAAGAAAATTTTATCTCTGCTCAGAAAAAATCTTTGTGACTGCTAGCCTTATCCAGAGCTGTGCTGTTATTTCTCTTTTGATCAATGACCAAACCAAGAGAATAGCACAGTAGAATGTGCAGCTTTGATTTTCTAGTGCAAAAAAGTATTTGTCTACAGGCTTGTTTAAACGTAAAATGCCATATCTTGATTTTACCATGAGTGGTTTTCAACCTCTTTTTCATATGTAGCAAACTGAGAAATAAGCATAGCTTTCTGTTAGATATCAAATCCATTTTTTAAAGGTTTTATAGTGATACTCCTTAATGTAAATAACAGTAGTAATAATCCAGGTTTAACCTAGTTACACAGTTATCTTGGCAGTATTCCTCTTGGCAATTTTTCCAGTTTCATAGAAGTCTATTCCAAGGTTATCATCTTCCAAAAAATAAATGAACTTAGCAGGATTTATTAAAGTGTTTAATAACCCCTTACATGCAAGAGAATTATGTACGCTAAAATTTTAATATGGGAGAGATTTTGTCAAGCTGATTAGAGCAAAGGGAGGAATACTAAGTACAGTTGATTCCTGTCCAATGTAGCATGCCTGTTTAAATTCAGAAGAAAGTATCAGAAGGTAGCTAATCCGGTATAAAAAGGAAAAAAAAAAGTGCCCAAAATATCTGATGAAGCACTTAAGATGAGAAGGAGCTCTGAAGTCTGGGAATTCTTTCTTGTTCCAAACACTCAAGTCTTCGGTGGATAATTTTTGAAGAAGGAGCCTGTAGAGTTCTAAGGTGACCAGACAGTCACTGCATGCTTTTGTCTGTGCTTGTTGAGGTGTGCCTGCATGTGCCAGTACACCACGGTTATGATTCCACTTGGTGTGAACCTCGCTCCTGAGTGTAAATCTTTGGCAGCTCTAGCAAGATTTCACAGCTACTGCTGCCGTTCTCCAAACTGCCTTCTTGCTGTGATGGGCTGCGAGATCATTTCCAAGGGGCTTACTTTATTTTTGCTTCTTGTAATAGTTGTTAAAAGGAAAACTCAGCCACCTTATCCTGGCAAGGCAGGGGAGATGGTTCTCCCTTCTTTCCCTGTGGTTTTGCAGCTGGATAGACTTTTTGGGCAGTGTCCTGAGGCAGGTGGTTGAGGACCTGATGGGTGCTTGAAGAACAGCTGTAACACATGCAAGCAAGTGCCACTAGGAGGGAAAGGTAGTATCTTTTCAGAGATTAGCAAACAAAAATTTTAGGTTAAATAAAACTTTTGTAATGGCTAAAAGTAGTTAGTAACTTTTTTGTCCATACGTACTGCACTGAATACCCACTTGGTTGTTTCAAGTGGTGCCCAGCAGCATCTGTAATTTAGGCACAGTAATTTAGAGTGTTCTGGGGAGAAGTGAATTTCACTCAGTCAATAGTTTAATCTCTTCCTGATCAGAAAATAGAGGCATTCTGTCCTTTCTTCACTGTCCAGATAGGTAAAAACCTTTTTTGTATTAATATTCAGTGCATAATTGAAGAAGATTTTGTTTATGTTACAAATACGAGAATTTTTTTATTTTCTATTGCTAGGAACAAAATACTAAGAATGTTGAGCTGCCCCAGGACCCTGTCTTTTGCTGAAGCAACAGTAGTATTTTGCTTTCAACTGCTCTGGTCTCATACATATGGCAGTGTGTACAAACACCCAGGAAGCTATTTGCACCAGGTCTTAGAAACAAGACAAGGAACAAACACACCTCCCCCTCCACCCTAATAATGATGAGGGCAATTCACAAAAAGTTCCCTTAAAAAAGCAGCAGTATTGTCTGATAGATTGAACATTGGACAAACTAGGAGTTCCTTCACTCTAAAAGCCAGCTCACTTAGTGTTGCAGGACCCTTCAGATCTTCCAGAATAACATTTTTGCTCTGAAGACATCTTTTGGTCTCCCTGGAGGGTCTGTGAAGCTGTTTGCAGATACTTTCGAGAATGGAGAAATGGGTTAGTGAATTAGCCTTATAATGATTCTTTTCTTACCTATCAAAGATATTGTATGACTGGTGTGAACTTCTGATACCTGATTTGTTCACCTTTTTTAATGTAATCCTCTTTTCACAGTGATTTAACTGTGTTGGCCCATACAAGGTGCATTTTGGCAGAAAGAAATCTGTAGTGAAAACTTCACGCTTTTTTTGCTTTTTTTTTTTTTTGGCAGATGCTAATGCAGTACAGTGGAGCAAAATTGATTTCCTGATTGTAATTCTAGTGCCTCTGATAAACTCACCCTGAGTTGCCATAAAGCACATATATAGTAGGTTGTAACTTACAGTGACATTCTTAGGTGCTGCAGTAGCAACTTTCTTGAAATGAGGTGGTGTGTAGATTTTGGCTCCAGACTTTCAGGCAATTCATAATACCTCACCTCAAGAATTAGTGCTTTAGTGGCCTTGTGGCTTGATGCCAGCCTTACGAAGCAGCAAGAGTCAGCTCCAAGCAGTTTGGGTTTTTTCTTCTTTTTCCCCTTTGCTCCTGGTACACACAGGCTCGACACCTCGGTATCTTGCGTTGGCATTGCAGTCCTGTGGCTGCCTCTCTTCCTCCTGGAAAAAGGTGGGTGGCTTGAGTAAGAGAAGCAGAGAAAGCAGAGCTGCTGCTGCTGTGTGCCTACATTGAGGTGCCTGTGGGAGGAGTCCTGCTCTGAAAAGAGCCTGGATGGCAAGTACCACTGCCTCGGTGGCTCCTGACGTCCCACATAAAGAGACGCTCCATGTTACAGCTCTGCAGCGTTACCTGCCACATTTTGGGTCAGTTTTAGAACACCGATTTATTTGAGACATTCCTTAAAGAGCACTGAAGCCAGCTGTTAATGTAGCAATTAGGCAAAGTCCCTATTATCCCAGAGGGAACTACATGTATGCTAGCATGAAGACTTTTACTTGCTGATTCTGTCTTGGGAAACAGACATTTATAAAAGAAAAATGGGATACTCTCTCACTGAATTTAGCCAACTTCCTTGAAAATGTTTGCTCTTTTTTTTTTTCTGCTAACAGCTCTTCTGAAGACACTGTTTTACATTTTAAAAATATTTTCCCATTTTTGTGACCTGTAAAAAAATACATATATCTAATATCTATGATCTGTTAAATATATGTGTAATGCTACAAATGGTCCCTTGGCTCTAATAGTAAAAACCATATGCTGTAGCTATGAATCAGAGACTTCACAGGTACAAAGAGCTCTAACAAAAAAAAATTCCTAATTGTATTTTTAAAGTGAAAGCAATGCTTGCATTACTCTAATAAAATCTAGCAGCTATACCAACCTATATAAAGCCACAAATCATTTTTATGAAGGTATTCTTATGTGTCCAATTAAAGACTTCTGCTTTGAACTATAACAAATTAGAACAGTTGGAGTCCAAGACAGCATATTAACTCAGCTGTTACCAAAATCTGTTATTGCTAGTTAACCTGTCCTTAAGCAAAAGGAAGATTATACCTGAGCTTTTCCAAAAAGCAGTTTCCTAAATAATCATTCACTGCTTTTCTGATGCCTGTCTTCTGCAGGACTTTTCAATGGCTTTTCAATGTTACTGAAATTGCATGAGTCTTAAAATATAAAATATTATAGTGTCTTACACCACTGCTGTTTTGCAGTGTGTTTGGTAAGGTGTCTGTATGCCTGTAAACTTTCTGGTCAGTATCCTAGCATCAACAGTGAACAGATAGTATGGATTGACAGCTGGCAGTCAGAAGGGAGAAGGCAAGTACAACAGGGAGGAAGTTCTGGATCATTGTTCAGCTCGAATATCTAGTACTGATTCCTAGATGACGTTGGGAGTGTAGTGCGGCAAGCACTGCCTCTTTCACAAAGCTGGAATCACTGGTTATTCTCACCTGGTACCAATGAAAACTGGCTGAGAAGAGCAGAAGAGGGGCAAGTGCAAAGTAAAACTGCAGGAGTTCTTAGAGTGCACGAAACATTATTGTTAAAATGTACAAAGCCCTCCTTGGATATGTGATGCAGTGGAGTGAAAGCCTCTTGGGTGTTTTCTGCCTTCTGAGACGTAACAATCTCTTTTCCAGAATTATTATGAGACTTTAGGAGTTTACCACAAAAATATATTATTTTTTCTGCACTACTCTGTGATCTGGACCACGTTAACTCTGCCACTGTGCACTGCTGTCTTGTGTCTATCATATACCAGGGATATGCTGTGTCATGTTCACCAGCTGGGACCTGCCACTAGCAGGTCCAAGTGTCTGAAATAGTGTAGGGCTCTGCTACACGACCAGCAGCTGCATAGCAGGAAGCAGAGGGGGCCCAGAGAATGGTCTCAGCAGGGCTGTGAAGATGCAAATCCTGCTGGGTCGGTGCTGAAAGCTTAGAGGGTAGAGGGAGATGGGTCTGTTGTGGGACTACCCCTTCTGCCTTCTAGGACTAATTTATGATCTGCACTTCCATGTTGTCTATCAGTGTACTATTTGGCATAGAACCATAGAATCATTTCAGTCGGAAAAGACCTTTGAGATCATCAAGTCCATCCATTAGCCCAGCACTGCCAAGTCCACCAGTAAACTATGTCCCCAAATGCCATGTCTTCACATCTTATAAATGCTTCCAGGAATGGTGACACAACCGCTTTCCTGGGAAGCCTGTTCCAGTGAATGACAGCCCTTTTGGTAAAAAAAAAAATTCCGGATATCCAATCTAAACCTCCCCTGGTGCAACTTGAGGCTTTTTCCTCCTGTCCCATCTGTTCTTAGGAAGTGCTCTGCATGACTAATTCCTGGGCTTCTGGTTGCCCTGTGAAGCTCACCAAAGGCAGTGTAAGACCAAGCTAAAGTCCGTGTCTCTTTGTTGATTTTTCTGTAAAGTTTTGTGGCCGCTGATAAAGTGAAATGTTTGAACTAGACAGAGCAAGTCTGATTTTCATATGTCATTGCTACAAGGACAAAGTAAGGATCATTTAGCCTAATGATCCTTAGCCTTTGTAATCTTCAGAACAAAAGCTGAGCAGTATATGTGCACTGTTATGTGTATTGAGAGTTATATATGATATGTATGTATGTATATCTTTGTTGCCAATGTGCTGGAACACATATTTACCTACCATTTACCTACCAATTTTAAAATATAAGCAGCCCAGTGGGATGTATCAGCAATGTTAACATCACTGTAAGTAGACTTTAGTAGATAAATTTCTGAGGTCTTAGACTTTTAATTTCATGTTTTTGATTTTTATTATAATTTTGAGCAGCAACTGATACCTTATATTTTTGTTTAGAAGAAAGAATGCAGAACGGTCTATTTCTTAGAGTGCTAAACTAGAACTATGGCATCATCTTTCTTTTCATAGAATATCACAGAATATACTGAGTTGGAAGGGACCCATGAGGAACATAAAGTCCAACTCCTTGCCTTGCACAGGACACCCCAAGAATCACACCATGTGCCTGAGAGCATTGTCTAAATGCTTCTTGAACTTCTGTCAGGCTTGGTGCTGTGACCACTTCCCTGGGGAGTCTGTTCCAATGCCCAACCACCCTCTGGGTGAAAAATCTTTTCCTGATATCCAACCTAAACCTCCCCTGACACAACTTCAGGCCATGAGTCCTGTCACTGATCACACGGAGAAGAGATCAGTGTCTGCCCCTGCTCTGCCCCTCACTAGGAAGTTGCAGACTGCAATGAGGTCTCCCCTCAGTCTCCTCTTCTCCAGGCTGAACAGACCAAGTGACCTCAGGCGCTCCTCATACAGCTTCTCCTCAAAGCCCTTCACCATCCCAACAGCCCTCCTTTGGATGCTCTCTAAGAGCTTAATGTCTTTTTTATATTGTGGCACCCAAAACTGCTCCCAGCACTCGAGGTGAGGCCACCCCAGAGCAGAACAGGACAATCCCCTCCTTTGCCTGATGCTGGCAATGCTGTGCCTGATGCACCCCAGGACACAGTTGTCTCTCCTGGCTGCCAGAGCACAACTGACTCATGTTCAACTTGCCATCAACTAGGACCCCCAGATCCCTTTCTACCACGCTGCTCTCCAGTATCTCATTCCCCCATCTGTACAGTGCTTGAGGGTTAAATTCAGCCTTATTTCACCTGCAATGATCCTGTGACTATATTTTTTAACAATGAAAAAATGTTTTCCAATGTTTTTAATTGAAAATAATTTTGTCTTCAAACATGTCAGTTGACTCTAAATGCCCATTTGCTATTTGGCTGGTTGAAGTAGATGACATCAATAAGTAGCTGCTCCACAAGACCTTTATTGTAAAGCTTTGCCGTTTAGTTACCTCTGTGGTTTCACATCTGACCCACCGTTTCCTCCTACAGTGGCTTGTTTGTTTGTGAATCACCAGGGAACTGTAAGTTGGCCAAGGAGGAGCTCCCACAGCTGTAGGATGTGACACCTCCCTTGCTCTAGACGGTGTCCCACAAGTAGTGAGGAAAAGCTGTGATCGTGCAGCATCAAGTGAAAAGTCCAACAGTGTAACGCTGGCATTGTCAAAGCAGTCATTTGTGGGGACTTGTTGATTCTAGGAACCAATATTCTTAGAGAAAACACCCTCTCAGAAAGAGAAGGGGGAGATTGCATGGTACAGGCACAGAGCCCTGCGTCTCCTCAGCCCTTATCAGCCTCTGGAAGGCAGGGCTCCACGCCTGCAGCTCCAGTGCAGTGCTCTGTGACAGTTTGAGGAGAAATGGACATCACATCAATGGACATCACATGGGCCTTATCAGCAAAAGAGCCCCCAGTGTTTTCATTTCACGTCATGGTGTTTCAAATGCTGCCAGGCCAGTGGTGCAAACTGTGAATGAGTATTACGTACCATAAACCCTAGTGGTTTCCTGGATTAGACCAATTAGTGTTTGTTTAGATAATTCAGGGTTTGAATGACTTCCTCTCCGGAAGCCCCGAGCCTGAAGTGCTAAGGCGGCACACCTCGCCTGAGCTGCCTGTGCAATTACTCCTGTGCAACTGCAATTCTGTCTTGCAGAAGATAATCACAGTTCTGCAAATACAGGGGGATCGCAGGTCATGTCTTACAAGAGGAAGAATTATTCACTGTGCTTGTTGGTTATTGACTTATTGGAATTACAGCTTTGATTTCATGCAGTGGCTATTGTGTCATGATACCAGGGTTTGAAGCCTGGAGTTTGGACTTCACTCAAGTCCATGAGGTCTTTAGGAGTTTTGGAGGTAAGGAAGGGATATACAATTTTAGCATATGTTTTCATTGGCAATTTCTTTAGTATGTTCAATTTCTCAAATAAAATGGTCTACAACAGACCAGTAGTGTTTGTCTGGTGCACCTTCATTTATGAGTAGGAATCTGCTGCTACCAAAGAATTGGGTGGGTTCTGTTAGATCCCTGAAAAGGGCTTTTCAGGTTTAACCACTCAAATATGAGGCAGAGCAATCTTGTCTATAAAGAGTTATTTCAGTCATAAGGAAATAACTTCGGGAGCAAATGAGCCTTGGACATCTGTTTTGTTGGGGGTTTTTTCCTGGTACAATTTCCATACTAGAAAAGCTCACACATGGCTGTGCATATGTTGTTTAATCTCTTAAATTGCAATTATGATCAAAAAATGAGGAAGGAAGTCTATGACTAGGAGAGCAAAGCAGGGGGGGAGTTAGGCATATGGGATGGACCAATAGTCTCGATTTCTCCTTCACGGAATAGATGTCATCTGTCATTCCCCCTAGCCTGGAAAAAATTATATCAAAGGGATATGCTTCATCTGTAATGATGAAATCACCTTTTCTGCTCCTCAGGGAGCTGAAGATGGTGAAAGAAGTTTGTTTCCCTCAAGAGCCTGGCAAATAAGTTCTAACAAACAGCAAAAACAAAGGTGGGAAAAGATACCCAAGGGAATCCAGACATGGTCTGTCCTAGCTGTATGACACAAGCGGCTGTTTGAAGGCTATATGGGGATGTAACTGGGATGTGTGGATTTGCCCTTTCTTTAAAAAATGGTTATGTTTGTTCTCATGCCTTCTTTGGCAGTTTCAGGTGGCTCTTTCCTCTCAAGTAAGATGCAGGAATGTGTCGAACAATTTAAAAAGGTTATTTAGCTGAGCTTCAGCTTAAACACCTTGCACTTGACCAGTCAGCTGTTCAAATACAGCTACTTTCATTTTTTCCAATACATAGTCTTGTAAGTTCAGTCTCAAGAGATATGATGTGATTTGAAGTATTGTCTTCATTGGGGGAAAATCAAATTTTTTATTATTATTTTGCAGGTAGCTTCAGGTGAATGCAATGAAGACACTGAAGTTTACAACATTACCCTTAGTACTGGGGATGAGCTCACTTTAATGGGGCAAGCAGAAATCCTTTATGCAAAATCTTCTAAGGAGAAGTCACGGCTCAACACCATCTTCAAAAAAATTGGGAAGCTTAATTCAATTAGTAAGCTAGGCAGAGGCAAAATGCCCTGCCTCATCTGCATGAACCACAGGACCAACGAGAGCATCAGTCTCCCTTTCCAGTGTAAGGGCAAGTTCAGCACCCGCAGCCCACTGGAGGTGCAGATGCAAGAAGGTGAGCACACAATTCGCAATATAGTAGAAAAAACCAGGCTGCCTGTTAACGTGACTGTGCCAAGTCCTACACCAAGAAACCCTTATGACCTGCATTTTATCCGTGAGGGGCACAGGTACAAGTTTGTCAACATTCAGACCAAGACTGTGGTAGTTTGTTGCGTGCTTCGTGGAAACAAAATCATTCCCATGCATTTTCCCTTGCACTTGACACTTCCGAAATTTATTCTACCTGATAGTGTGGTGAAGGGGGAGCTGTGGCACGAACCCCTCATCCAGCACTGGTTTAATATATGCCAGGAACAGTTTGACATAGACGAGTATTCCCGTGCCGTGCGAGATGTAAAGACTGATTGGAACGACGACTGCAAGAGCCCGAAGAAGAGCCGGTGCGCGGGGCACAGCCACGTGCCAAACTCCCTCAGCTACGCGCGGGACGAGCTCACGCAGTCCTTCCACCGGCTCTCCGTGTGCGTCTATGGGAACAACTTGCATGGGAACAGCGAGGTGAACCTCCACGGCTGCAGGGACTTGTGTAACGAGTGGGCCCTGTTCTCTCATGATGCTCTTCAGTACCAGGAGTCCGGGGACAGCAGCAGTGATTACCTTTTCCCTGAAGTTAGCGAAGAATCAATGTTTCTGCCTACGAAACCGGAACTTCCTTACGAAGAGCTCTGGTTGGACCAAGGGTCTGGAAAGGGTGGTGATCAGCCTCTCTCGTGCTCGCTAAGTGAGAAGAACAAGTGTGACAACTACAGAGGATCTTTCCGATCAAAGTGTGGTACCGCATCTCTTCCTGTGCCTGCAACTATCGGAACAAACACAAAGTCTTCAGATGTTTCCCTACCTCCACCTCCAGTGCCTCCCAAATCAGAAGCAGTAAGTCAGAGTTATTTGTGTTTGTTTGTTTCTTTTTTTATGTGGTGAAGAGTTAGGATGCAGATCTTTTTAGGGAATACTTGGTGGGGGGGGAGGGGCACATACAGGGCAACGGAACAGTCAAACTTTGCAAGATGTGCCACTTTAGCTAGTTTCCTACCGTGTGTAAGTCATGTCATAAAAATTTAATATTACTGACCTAATAGCTTAATCCTCATAATTTCAGGTGATATTTATTTTGGGTTTCTTGCTCACACAAACAAGGTCTAAGAATTGCCGAGTCACTTCATTCTCTTGCTTTCCACATCATCTCTCCATGTGACCTCCATGTTTTCTCATATCTTCTGTGGCCAGAGTGTATGGGGCATGACCCAGTTGGAAATGCCTCAGATTGCCTTAGTGTGTCTTCAATTAACAGGCTCTGATAATGAGAACAGCTAAAATTTTTACAGATTTGAAGTGTTTGTTAATGAGAGATTGTCTTCTCTATTATGACCCTATAGCAGATTTTGAAGTATATTGTGTCATTGTCCTCAAGGAAACTTTATCAAACTAGACCTGAACTAATCGCTCTGTACTGCTTATTGAAAGAAAATATGTTTAAATAGGAGGTCTGCAGAATTGATAAATGAGCCTTCTAGAGGACTGAGTTGTAAACAGAGCATGTTTCCTGGCCTAAGGTTTTTAATGAAAACTCACGGGAGAAATCAATTCTCCAAACCTGAAATGTCATGGAGACTTAGGAGGGAAAAATGCAAATGTATTTCATCAACAGGAGCTTATGTGGACTGGCTGGAGAATCCACCCATTATGTGGTCTCTTGATGTAGTCCTAAGCCTTATTTAAAAAAAAAAAGAAAGAAAAGAAAGAAAGAAGGTTCCCACAGGAAAGAATGTCTAGGAGTCTTTAGCAAAATGTCAGTGATACATATATAGCATGAATCTTGGTGTATATCATTATTTAACACATTTGTTTTGCAGGGGTTTTTCTGGAATTAAAAAAAATACCATTCCAATTGCAAGTCCTATGGTGGTTTCAAGAGCATGGCTGTATAGTAAATTAAGACTAATTTGAGACAAAACTGCAGCAAACCATGATGATCCCATACCTTTCCTATTGCCATCTAACCGTCCAGTAGTGTTGTCTGTAGCCTTGCCCTCATGAGTCAGGTCACAACCTGGTTTAAAGCTACGCTGTGTTCATTCATACTGCGTCAGCATGCAGTGGATTTCTGTGGGGATGCCCCTGGCCAGGCTCTGCGCTTCCTGGGGAGGTGCAGTGAGGAGAGGGGATGATGACACCATGCAGGCACAAAATGCCCAACTACAGCCCTTGGACAGTGCCACCAAAACCTCCCCGAAAAGCAAATGCAGCAGCTGGAGCAGCCAGGAATTATGTCTTCTTAGCAAAGTGTTTACGTGCAATGTTAAGTGCAGGAACCCAAGAGCACTTCCTTGCCTCTGAGGTCAGGTATGCACTGACACTTTGTCCAGACTCTTGGACAAGTGCCCAGCAGCACCATATGGAGATGAGGCTCCCTGGCAGCTTACACTGACGTTAACTGGAGTGGGGCTGGTCCCACCCTCCTCCACCTCCTCCTCCTCCTTTCCCAGACACATCGTCCTGGCTTCCCTTTTGTGCTGGCTCTGGCACTCCTGTGCCTGGGCAGGCAGCCAGGTCTGGATCTGGAAAATTATTTGTTTCCTGCTGATTTGTGTGAGCTGAACTGCTTCTGCACAGGGTCAGAGGAGTGCTGGAGTGTTGGGGGGTGGGTGTTGGGGGAGGAAGGCTGCCCTGGCAGTGAGGTGAGGGCAGCCCTTGTGGCATGGGGGTGCTGACCACCTGGGTCATGCCTGAGACATGAGGGTCTTACCCCTGAGGTGTGGGCACTGGGGTGCTGGGAGGGCTGTGGAGACCTGCACAGCATTACTGTGGACCCTAATACCTGGGGAATCCCCATGAGTTCTTTCTGGGGGCAGCAAGGTGACACTTGGGGTAGATGTGTAAGTTGCCCTTTAGAGTTATTTTGGAAAGTGTGCAATTTTGTCATGTGTGTCTTACATTACTGAGGTAATGTGTGAGTGCTGTCAGCAATTTCAGTGTAGCTTTCTAGCCATTTTGGGGAAATAACTTCTGCTAAAGATATTAGCTGGGATTTAGAGGTGGGCAGGGGGTGTAGCCCCATTAAAAATACAACAAAACTAAAAATCTACATTTCCATAGATTATAATAATTTAGACTTGCTTTTATGGCTTCCTGGAACAGCTTTGGAGTGAGTATCTGTGACCTACAGAATTCATCTGTGGGATGGGGCCGAGGAGACGTTTGCATGGTTTCCATGTAGGTATTTATAGAGTAAGTAGATCTCAGGAGCTGCTGGTGAACATGCGGTTTAGTCATCACTCCCTCTAGGATGATATTCCACAGCATTTCTGTGTAAAGGTTGGCCAGCAATTGTATTTTTGCACTAAATTTAAAATGTGTGTTCAGGAGGTGTTTGCAGGACGGGAAAGGACATCTGGGTATTTCAGAAGCTGTTCTGGTTTTCTTCTCTCCAGCAGGATGAAGCATTGTGATACATTATGTGTATTTTTTAAATACCTTTCAGAAAATCAAAGTAGTGTGAAGGCAGAAGGCGGAGGAGGGGAGAGTAACCTCTGAATTAAGGCCTGTAAATTACTAATTCTTCATTCCCCAAACACTAATTTGCATAACATCAGAAGCTGTTTTCCTGATTGACACAAAGCACATCCCTATGGAGTGTGCCGGAAGTTCAGGCTCCTGTGGGCGAGGAGTGTGGAACTGCTCTGTGTTATGCTTGCAGTCAAGCTGGTGACAAGGCATGTTTTATCCAGGCAGCCTCAGAGCTGGTCACTGCAATGGGCACACGTGATGCCCAGATTCAGCAATGACATCTCAGGGCCCAGGTGGTGCTGGCAGAGCTTGGGCTGGCAGCAAGGAAAAGGAGCAGAGATCTTAAAATCAACATAGCACCTCATGCCATTGGAAACAGGTCACCATTCCTAGGTCCCAGGAAGGAGGGTTGGAGCATGAGAGAGCTCAGTGTCGAATAGAAGTTTCAGGTTGTGCAGTGTAAGTGTTTTATCTGTATCTGACAGCCATGTGACATCTAGTGCTTCCAGGGCAAAGAGTATTTCCAGCTAAGAGCAGCAGCTATCGAGGTCATTGTCCTGTCACACCATGGCTGTTCCACTCATCTTCTGCCTTTATTTCATTGCCATTCTCTTGGTCCTAGTGAGTGGCTTTCCTGAAGCTTCCCCTTGGCTCTTGTCAGTTTAATCTGCAAAATCTCTCCTTTTTATTCCTCTGCTGGGTTTCCTGGGGGCTGTGTGTGGCAGCTGTAATTGTGGTTTTGTGACAGGGACCAATTGGGACTGCAAACAGGTATTATTTATGGCTTCGTTCTGATCTGCAGTCTGGGTCAGGCAAGGGAGTTGGCATAGTCTGTTATGCCAGCACCTTTGAATTCCTCAGTCTTCCCAGGAAAGAAAAGCTTTGAGCCTTTGACCATCTGCTGTGCTCCAAGAGCTCCCCTGAATGGTCTCTCTAACCCCATGGATATATATTCAATAGCATTCACTATTAACTTTGCCTATTCTGACTTGGGGGGAGAAAAAGTCTTCAGGCATCCTTGGGGCACAATACTAAAATGGTTGAAGAATTTTATGTCTGAATTCAATAACAAACATGAATAAAATTGATTCATTTTTTTCCCCTTTCCTTGAAAGAGCAAATAAGATCCCTTAGAACAAGATTTATTTCAGTGTTTTATGCTGACGGGCATTTCCTGTAATTTTGACTTGTTTTGAATTAGGGAAAAAATGTACTACAATGTCCTAGTCCCCAGTTTTCCATTTCACAAAAGTACTAAATATGTTGTTGCATTTTGAAAGCACTAAAGTGGATTGCAAAAGGTTCCACATTTATTTTGTTTTTAAATAAGTTAAATCATTTTAATTGCTAATTATGTGTTGCAGAACTGCTAAGATAACTTTTAGTTCTGCAGTGTTGTAAAATTTAAAAAATAAACTTCAACTTTCAAACACAAAAATAATTTCCTTATTCTGATGCATCTAAGACTGTTTCAGACAAGGAGAACATAGAGGTCTCCTCCTGCCCAGGGGCAGGTGGTGAATCGTTAAAAATCCTGCCTGGCAGCCGAATTCTCAGCAGCCTTCTCACCTCTAGCCCTACTAAATAAAGTTGCTCTCCCAAATATGTCCTGAGGAGATTAAGTCCTTAATTCCATCATATTTTTCATGGGGATGGATCCTGACATTTTGCTCCTACACAGGCACACCACACTAAATTTCAGGTGATCAGTGCTACAGCTGTGTGTTTTAAGCTGTGAGGTTGTCTGGCTGCACAGAGCAGACCTGTGGGCTGGGTGTACGTTTCCACTTGCACATTTTGGACAGCCTTCTCCTGCACTGCTTTGGCAGCTACAGAAGGACTGAAGCTCCTAGGTTGAATCCAGAAGCTGGTAAATATGAGATAAATGTACTATTCCTGAGGGAGGGAGACTGGGAATGATCTTAGAGTTGGATGACTGACTATCACTGGTGAAGTAAGTCAGGAAACATCAAAGTATATTGAGATCTTTTCATTACACAAGCTTGGTTTATTACATCTAAATAAACAACACTAATGAAGTTTAGGTGTAATGAATTGCTCCTTACAGAATGTATAATATCAGGAACAGTCGGTCTGATTTTCTGTGTTACTGGAACGTTCTTTTACATAGTTTCATTGCTGCTACTTTTTAAATGAGTGGCTATCAAACTGCTGAAATGTGCCCTAAAAAAGATTGCTGGTCATTCTACCAGTGGAAAAGCGTTCTTTTGGACTTCCTTGACAGCTACATACTGTTGCAAATGTATATACTTTTCATTTCTCTCTTCTCCTCCCTTTTTAATTATTTCCTTTCAAAGAATAAGGCAGAACCACATGTGCTTCATCTGGTTGAGGATGCTGTTGCCCAGATTTTCTTGCTGCTAGCTTACATGTTCTTCTTTTGTACAGGTAAAAGAGGAATGCAGGCTCCTCAACGCTCCCCCGGTCCCACCACGGAGTTCAAAGCCGTCCTCCACCAGTCCTTCCATCCCTCCTCGCACAGTGAAGCCTGCTCGACAGCAGACCCGCTCTCCCAGCCCCACTCTGTCCTACTACTCTTCAGGACTGCACAACATGTATGTGTTTGAGCTGTGGGAGCACCATGCTAGCACTTTCTGAGAAAGTTAAATTTAGCACTGTTCTTTTTGAAGGCACGTGTTTCTAAGGTGTTCTTTTGAAGGCACAGTGTGGTGTCAGACTTGCAGTAAAATGGGCTAACCTGTCAAGTTGTTTTGAAATATTCAAAAGGAAGAAAAGCTCTAGCAGAAGCTATGTTTTACTAGATAGGACATAGTAGTTTATATTAAACACCTGCATGCATTGCTAGAGGTAATATCACTCTTAGGTGACATGGGCTGTCTTGTTAAAAGATCATGTATAGTTCTCCATGTTTCTTGAAAGGCTTGAATCTTCAAACCAGGCCACCTCAATGCTAGTTTTTGGGTGGGATTTCAGTGCTGCATGCAGTGCAGCCAGCTCTGATAATCAGGGACACAAAAAAGTGTGGTAATCCAGAAATGTACTGTGCTAACTATATGGACACCTAGGGGGGTGGATGTGATGGAGGACAGAAAGACCAGCAGACACCACTGAGTGCTAAGCGAGGTGTAGCAGAAGGGAGCCAGACAGCTTCCACATCAAACACACTTCAGCATAAACCCAACCCACAATCCGGAAAATCCACCCAGGCTAGTTGAAAGGAAAGTTGACAGTAAATTCTGTCAACCCAGGAAAGCTGACAGTAAATTCTGAATTATGTGGCTGCACAGCTTTTCTTAGTGGTACAGTGTCCTTCCTTTGGCTTCAGAAAGTATATGCACCTTCTGAAGCTTCACCTCCTTTTTGCCTTGGATGTCTTCTTGCCATTATTTTTGGTACCCCTTCAATGGCACAATGTTACCTGTGTGAATATTATAAATTCAAACAAAACATCACTGAATTAATTTTAGCCGGGATGCAGTTGGTATAACAACTTATGCTGAAATTGCCTTGCTAAGTCATACTGCACATTTGCAGCTTAATGTTGTGGATCTGGCAATGATCACTCTAGATCAAGGCTGCTTGCTTATTTTATGAAAGCCTGTTGGGTAGTTCTGTCAAGGTCTACTCCACAGGAGGCTGAGTGCAAGACCTCCCAGCTTTAGGGGCCCACCAAATGCTGCTTTCTCTCTTTGTAGCTAAGAATACATCTGCCTTCCAAAAACTAGGGCAGAAACTAGGAAAACAGAAGTGAAGTTTCTCAAGAATGCAAAAAGTTATAGTGAGGTGAAGGTCAGTCTTTTCTCCCAACTAACAAGCAATAGAATGAGAAGAAAAAGCCTCAAGTTGCACCAGGGGAGATTTAGATTGGATGTTAGGAAAAATTTCTTCATGGAAAGGGCTGTCAAGCATTTGAACAGGCTGCTCAAGGAAGTGTTGGAGTCACTATGCCTGGAAGTGTTCAAAAAAAGTGTAGATGTGTCACTTGGGGACATGGTTTAGTGTGGACTTGGCAATGCCAGATTAATGGTTGGATTGATGATCTTAGAGATCTTTTCCAACCTAAATAATTCTGTGATTCTATGATTTGCCTTGACTTTCACAGTATTTGCATGAAATTAATCTCCAGGTGGGTCCACACCAGACATCTCCATTTTGGTAGAGCTGACCTGGTGCTGCAGAGGAAGCTACTAGAAAATTGCCATTGTACGGACTAACCAGATTGCTTTGCCATTTATATCAATAAATTTGTTTTCTGGATCATGAAGGGTTGCAGACAGTATTTTAAACAGAAACAAATTCAGTATGATTTGTCCTTATCTGCCTCTAAAAATGCCTGATATCTGACTTCATCTGTATTTGAGGCTTGTCTTGCGTCCTTTCACACTGAGTCCCAGGCAGTTCATTTTAGTGGAGGCCAAGTAAGGAAGCACTTTGAAAATGTTAAAATGTTACTTTATCGGTTTTCAGAAATTCCATTAATCTTTGAACTCAATAAATGTTCCAGTTCTAATATGGAACTGGAGAACAGAAATGGGATCAATTTAATTGCTCTCTGCATGTTGTTTAAAACACCTCACTGACTGTTTTCTCAGCTTGATGGCTTGGTTTGTGAAAAATGATTTTCACTGTGTGCAATACACCAGTTAGCCTTTAAGCAGCCAGAAATAACTAGTTGATGGTTTATCCCTGTTGAGGGGGCAAAACTCCACGTCTCATATTGAAAACATCCAGCTACTTTACTTGTCAGACTTGTATTAGTGACATAAACGGAGGAAGAGTTTGGAAGGCACAGAATGGAGACTGAGAGATGGTTAGAAAGAGGGAAACTGCATTTGTTGGGACAGATATTTTACAGTGATGTAGATTAGGGCTGTTTTTATACATCTGCACTTTGTTTTTGATCTGGGCAAGTCCAGATTGGCCTCTCTGATCCACTGTAAGCACACAAGGAAGTAATTTTGTGCAAATCCATTGAAAACTGTGCTGGCTTTTTGATAGCTCCATTGATCCATTTTGATAGCTTGATCCATTCTCAAGCAGTGTTTGCTGAGCTGTCATGGGGTGACTACTGAGTTTTTACTTGAGTAGTTAGTTTTCAGGAGAGACAGACAAGTCATTAAAACAATTTTTTTCAGCTGTTGGTTTCTGTCTGTTGTGTTGAGTAAGGATTTTATAAGTCTGCTAATTATTTTTCCAGTGTTCTGGTTTAGTTGGCCAAAATTCCAAAGATCAGCACAATCTTTCACATTTTCTTTTAGAAGTCGGCATAAAATCAGCAAACATTTGCTTTTGATAACAGGTTGTGTCCTTTTGTTGTCATCTCCGTCTCTTGGGAACACCTGGATATAAACCATCAGTTCCCTTGGACAGGCTGAGCTTAGTTCACCATCTGGAAGTGGATCCAGGGTAACTTTCTCTAGGTGCCTTTGAAGAGCAAGTGTTTAACATCAAAGCTTGTTAAAGATCCAGACACACCAGAAAGTTACTCTGGGTAAGCTTAAAGCCTGATACTTCAGCACGTCCAGCCAGGTCTGCTTACCCTTCCAGCTAAAACTCTTCCTTTGGCAGTGAGCGTTGACTCACTCCATGTCTCTGTACCCTGCACTGGTTCACATGGCCTAGGGCAGTGGTAGCCTGCCCTCATATGAGCTTTGGCATACCATGACACATCTGTGGCATTTGTATAGAAAAGTGCTGGATTAGAACATCTTTCTAGTGTATGTGAGACTGTTTCTTACCCGTAGTGGTATCCCTCAGAAATTCAACAGTGAAAAATGGAGTATTTGTGGGATGACACAGAACTGAATTGAGACATCAACTTTTTTATGACCTTTAAAAAACAAGACATGAGGCTTTTGGGTATATCAGCATCTTGTCAGGCTTGTAGAAGGGGTGAAGGAACTCTCAATACATTAATTCGAACACATTAATTCAAATGTGAAAAGTTCTGCTGGAGGAAAGAAGATTCTTTCCTTGTGACGGTCACCTTCTATCAGATGATTTATGAGTTTATTGAAATGCCAATTTTTTTCTTACTAACAACATCCTTTCTGCTTTATTCCTTAAGTAATCTCACAGAGAGTGACAACACCAACCCGACTGAGAGCACACCTGTTTCCTGCTACCCCTGTAACATGATGAAAACGGAATCCAAAGAGCCTGAGAGCACAATGCCTTTGGGAAGCCCCTCAGCTGAAGCTCTGCCTTCGAGGTTATCTTGGCCAAACCATTTTTCAGGAACTGCTGAAGGCCTGAATAGGAGTGATTTCCTGCTTGATCCAAGCAGGAGCTACAGTTACCCCAGACAGAAGACTCCAGGTACGCCAAAGAGAAACTGTCCAGCACCTTTGACTTTTGACTTCGATGGATGCGAGCTCCCAACAGGGTACTCCCCGCTGACTCCAGCAGAGTTCACAAACACCATTTCCAGCTGTCCAAAGTCAGCAAGTTACTCTTTAGACTGCACTGATGAGAAAACTCTGGGAGTCAGCAACACAAAGCAGAGCCGTTCGTGTCCTGCCTTACCTCCTCGGGCACCGAAGTCAAGTGAAGATAAGACAGTTACAGACATGTGTCCCTTGCCACTGAAAATAGATGGTGCCGAGGAGGAATCAAAAGCTGGCTCTCCAGTCGTCTTGGAAGATCAGTATCTGGCTAAAAAGGGCATGCAGGATACATTCTCTGTGTCTTACCCCTTCTCATCTCCCCTCCACCTCCAGTTAGCACCAAGGTCTTGTGGGGATGGCTCTCCCTGGCAGCCACCCACAGACCTTTCTGGACTCTCGATAGAGGAAGTGTCTAAATCGTTGAGGTTTATTGGTCTGTCAGAAGATGTCATATCATTTTTTGTCACAGAGAAGATTGATGGCAATTTACTGGTTCAGCTTACAGAAGAAATCCTATCAGAAGACTTCAAGCTAAGCAAATTGCAGGTTAAGAAAATATTACAGTTCATTAATGGCTGGAGGCCCAAGATGTGATGCTGGCTAGTTTTTAGTGAAACTGTACTCATTACATTTGAGCTAATACATCACTTCCTGGTTTTTTGCACTAAAAATCCTTCTTGTAAATAGTAGTAGAAAAATTCTTACTATGCAGATAAACATTTTTCAGTGGTGAATGGACTTTTTTTTCTATGTCAATAATAAAGGTAGAGAATCTGCAGAGGTGTGCCTTTGTGCATCCCTGAACATTCAACAGCTGCTAAAAACAGGACACTAAGGGAACTTTGACTCCATAGTCTGTTAAGACTTAGTCGTATTTATTACTGAACAATTTGATGCTGAAAGACACACAACAATCCAGTTTACAGTTTTGTGTTAACTGCAAAAAATGGTATTTCTTACGGGATTATTTCTGTTCACATAATATTTGGCAACGTGCTGTGACTTGCAGATATACAAAAGCATTGTTTTGGACACTACATCTGAAAATGTTAAGAATTGCTGTGAAGTGCCACTAATACACTATTCTTGCAGCATTATTTTTATTAACAGTATCTTCCTGACTATCTGTAACGTGGATGCATTTTCCATGTTACTTTGAGCAAAAAGAGTTAAATGTTTTTAAACCAAGAGTCATGCTTAGCTCGTTGCCCAGAGGGGAGGGAGAAGGGGGATTTTCTACTGAGCCACTCTGCCCTGGCCAATTAAAAGTTTATGACCTGTAGATTTCAAAAGTTGCTTTTGTAGTCGGATGACTGGAGTAAATGGCATGACTTCTGGTCGTGCAGCTTTCTCATGGGAAAAGCAGTTCAGTGCACAGGCTCTTTTCTCAGCAGATCCTGCCTGCTGCAGCAGCCTGCTAGCACAGCCCTTGCAGGAGCCGTGCTGTGGTGAAAGGTAACAACTCCTTGTGTTTCTTCTGCTGCTGTTCTGATTGTCTGAAAATGCGCTTGGTCTGCTCTCCTCTTCCTGCATCAGACCTGTGTGGGAAGGTGATAGTGCTCCTATGTCATGCCTTTGAAATAAAGTGCTGGCAAGGTGGGAGGGATCGGAACACAGAGCATGGCATGCTGCTGAGAATGGGCTCAGGGAGGTTTTGGGCCATGCCACAGGAAATGCTTGTGATCTTTTCAGTTCACCTGTCTTGTTTGCAGTGGGCTAGGAGGATGTGGGTGTCAAAGTGGGAGGGGCTGTAGCATCAAAGGATGTGCTAATTCAGTTGCCCAGCTGCAAAAACTCACTGCAGTAGATGTCACATGGAAGTAGCAGTTAAAAGGGAGCACAGAGATGGTAAGTGGGCATTAGTCTGCCCCTGGAGACCTCTTAAATTTAACTGCTCAAAAGACTAGGAATAGGATTAAGTTTTGATAGTCCTTTGTGGATTTCTTGTAGTTGACAGAGCTCTCTGAAATGTGTCTAAATAACCCCAGGATCCCCCCTGCCTTTATATACTGGATTTGAGGATTTGTGGAGGTCCTCAGGAAACAGCCTGTGTTATCCCATCCTCCTCAGCAAGTGTGCATGCCCAGGATCCTCAGGTGATCAGAGCTAGGAATGCTAGAGCAACTTCACCTTCACTTACTGCTGAGCAGAGCCCTGGCCAGGAGAAAACCATCACTTGCCTTGCTTACCTTTTGGATGTAATAAAAAATATCTCCATTGTAGGGCATGTAGTTGGGAGCATCAAGAGAAAATACAGAGCAGAGACAAAACTGCTAGATTTGCCTGTTTTCTCAACCATATTGACTCATTAAAAAGAATTTATTAGCAAATAGAGCTTTCTGTTGTTGGGACACATTTCATGTCATGTCATGTCGCCTTGCCGAAGCCAAGATGCATTATTTGTCTTCCAGTAATGCAAACCACCAGTTACCAACTAGAAAGCAAAGCCCAGTTGTTGTGGGTACTATAGAGCCAACAAATATCCCAACAGAAAAACCCCCAAGAGTTTATAATCCTGTTTTTTGTAATGTATTGACTTTAAGCAACAGATCAATAGCTTTCTCCAAATGCTTTTTAATTAGCATTCTAAAATATTTTAGCTTCAAATAAGACTAGATCAAATTCAGAATTGTTCGGATGTGTATGCTTGTTGGTAGACCACATGCAAATTGAAACCAACTGCCTTTTAAACCTCACTGTGTCAAATGAGTGTTCAAATATGAAAGGGCCTAATCTTTAATGTCAGGTACTTGCCATTGTTTTGCTCGGCTTGTTAATTCTAGGTAAAAAACCGTAAAATAGCTCAAAAAAAAAAGAAAATATTGTAGTCTTGGTAATATTAACATTAAATATTGCTAACACTCCCCAGAATATTAACATCCCTGAGAAAGTAGTTTTCTTTGACTGTGGATTCATACCTATTTTATTATCTCTGCTTACCTGCTTGTAGTGGTTATTCTTGCAAAGAGACTGGTGGAATTTGCATTCATGACCATGCTGCATTAACATCCCATGTGCATAAACCAAAATAGAACTGGCCCACAGAAAGGCCTAGAAATGTGCATTGATTGCAGAAGCTGAGCCTGTGTGCCAAAGCACAGCTAAAACCTCTAACTGCAGACTTGCTATTGATGGCCTTCCAGTTGTCTCGTTCTGCTTGGCACTGCTTACTTACTTTTATGCATAATGTATTAGCATTTAACTTTTTCTTTTGCCCTTAGCCACTCATCGCCTTCACTTTCCAAGCCATTCTTGGGGATTTAGGTGTTCCTAACATTTGTGTTCTGTGAATTATATGGCTCCGGTGTCCATCTGCCTGCTGTGGTACACAAGCTGGACTGAAGTGTCTGCTCTGGTGAAATCAGCAGAGTGATGAGCAAACTGGGTATGTGGAGTGTTGTGGCTCAGCCTTTGGATCCTAGGTTATGGAAAGGGGTACCTTTCAGTAGGTAGCCAGGCTATGGCAACTCCCAAGCACAGCACAGAGGACAGCAGTGGGGAAAACCAGTCTAGTTTTGGACAGTAGTGGAGTCCAGCCACGTTGATGGGAGTTGTGTTGATTGTCTTTGGAGCCTGAGAGCTGTAACCATTGAGCACTGTGCCAGAGTGGGCCTAAAATCACTTACATTTTCAAAGCAGTCCACTAAAATAGGCCAGTCCTAACCTTGGATTTCTTTCCTCAGATTAAATAAATGTAAGGCCTCTGGTGCTTACTTGGTTACCGGTTTCTGAGCTGTGTGTTATCCTTGGGGTTTTTGTTTGTCTGGGGATTTTGGTAGCTAAAAACACGTCATGTCATTCTGTATGGAGCTGTCTCTCTGTCCTGCACCAGGAAACACATCCTTTCTATGCAACTGTCATGTGTTGGCACAAGGACTGATGCTGCCTTCAGCAGGGAAAGCTGGGTTCTGGCATGGAGGCTTTCCTGGAGGTGGACACCAAATTGGGCAGGGAAGGGATGGGAGAGGGTTTCCATCTTGAGGGGAAATGCTAGTTTCTTTCAAATGCTCATTGTGCCTAGGATGATGATTCTTTGTCTTGTTGCCTGCCTGGCTAACCAAAGCTGTGTTGACAGCAACTCAAAGTGCATATTTGCATTCTTATTCTCACCATATTGTAAAAATTGCCTACGGCTAGAAACTAAGACGGAAAACATTTGGTTCATCCAAAATTAGAAGGGAAATACATTTTGAAGTGTTCTTTTCAGCTAGAAGCAATGGTTAGAATTTACTGTGTATTTTCTAATAGAACAGGTTTACTTGCCATTTAAAAGAACTTTGTTCCACAACAACAGCTTCAAGAGAAACAGCGTAAACAGCAAAGCTGCCTGAAAACGCTCCGTGTTTCAAACCTGTCTATAAATAATTGTTTTCTCTTATGTTTTCATCTTGAATCATCTTCTTGGTTGTCCCCCCACAAAACAAATTGTGCTGGCACCAGCTTCTTATGTGCTTCCCAGTGGGTTGCCTGCCTGCAGGCCAGGCAGGGGGTCACACCATGGTACTTAACAGCTAAACACCAGCCCTGTGAGAGGACTACGGCTTAGCCCAGCTCTCCTGGCTCCTCTTTCTGATGCCTGAAATTGCAGCATTCCTGTATGCAAACCAGAAGGTACAGATGAAATCCTAATAAGCAAGAGGGATTGTCCTTTTTATTTATAGGGATGGCAGGGCAGTGGGGAAATGCAGGCCCCTTGTTGAGACCTAGCAATAAATGACTCTCCATTTTCTTATGTCTTAAACTCTTGGTAGTCCAGGAGTTGTTCAGACTTCACAATTTTTGTGTGTAATAACCAAATTTTCAGTGTGAAAATCTGCAGAATGATTCTCTTGACTTCGACAATCTTCTGAATTGTATTAAAAATATGTTTGTTCTTAGCTCTTTAGATTCACTTCGGGTATGTCAAAAAAGTAACACTTGGGGGGGAAAAAAAAAAAATAAAAAGCCCCAAAACTTTGGCTTAGTACATTTCCGTTATGAAACGAAGCATGGGTTTTGTGGAATTCTGTGCTGTTTTGGGCTTTTGTGTAAAAGGCTGGAGGCAGATTGTTATTTAAACCAGGTGCAAATAAATATCCCTGTAATGTATATGAACAAATTTAAACTGCGTATTGTAAGTATATAAACTGTATATTAAAGACACTATTTTCATGATACTTCAAATGCCTACAGAGTTTGTTGTACTAAATTGGTCGGGTTGCATGTATGATATAAAAGGGTTGGTTTTCATTTAGTAATTTCACTGACTTATCCTCTTGCTCATCTCAGTATAATTTGGAAATAAGCACTTTTCAAATAGTGAATTTCGCAAAGTAAGATTGGGATAATTGAGAGGAGTAATCAGGCTTTTGCATTTAACCTCTCAAGACATGTTACTTTTTCCTGTCTTGTAATTTCACTTGTTCCCCTTCAGCAAGAATATCGAGCTGTGTTTCCCCAAAGAATTTGTTGCCAGACAGCTTGTCAGTCTCTAGCAGTTGTTCACCTAAAACATTATTTTCCCAAGCCCTATTATCTTTGCTTTGGAGGAAAGCATTCCATTATAATTTGGATATGCTTTTAAGTGCAAGACCATGCGCAAATATTCCTGCTTTGCAGAAAGTTTCTGAGGCATTTATTGGATGGGGAGGAAATCAGAGACAAAACAATGTTGGGCTGTAAGGTTACGTGTTGCCTGTTCTCACTTCCTTCGATATTGGCAATGGAGGGAAATGTCAACTCTACAACCATCAAGGTGTTACGCAGCTAAGTTGCTCCTGTGCCAGATTCCTTTGGGCTGAAGCTTCATTCGCTGATACCAGGCCAAGAGAAAGTTTACTACAGCACAACCGTAGTTGTGGAAGGGTTTATGGAAGGAATCATTAATACATGTTTATGAGACATAAAGCAGGGCAGAATCTGACACAGTAGTTGCCGTTGGATTTGAGACAGTTGGGGTTTACTTGCCTCCAGCCCTCACAACTGGGAGAGCGACGAAATGTGTCTGGAGGCAGGATGTGTATCACAGGAGGGTGAGGGGAGGGACAGAGAGAAGCAGAATTGCTTTCACAAGTTAAGAAAAATCTCATTCACCATGAGCGGGTCTGTCTGGGGCACATCTCTGCTCCCCTCTCCTAAGAAGGGAAAGAAAAATATTTAATTTTTTGAATGCTCCAGTCAATTGGTTCCAGCCTGAGCAAAAATATCTACAGGATAGCATTCACTGCATGCAAGGGGAGTGAAGGGCTGTAGCCCAAATCAAAATATGTCCATCTCCCTGTAAGAAAAGTGCTGTTCTAAACCAGGCAGGTATATTATTTTTATATATATATTATGTATAGCAGTCACCAAGCCTGACATAAATCTCCTGATTAGTCACCATGGCTCCCTATAAACATGAATAAAGAATAGAGACAGGGTTGGGACCTGAAACCACAGCTCTCTTCTCTTTGGAAAGTGGAAACTTAATGCTCTTGGACATGCTCCTTCTCTAGGTGCGATACAATCAACTAGATCTCTCCTGGGTCTGTTAGGTGCGTGTATCCCCTGTCCTCCCTCTCACTAAGGCTCCTATCCTTGAGCTGCTGTGGGACCTGGGGTGCTGACAGAGCCTGACATCCTGTCTCGTGTCTCCTCTGATTAATCCCTGAAGTCCTTGGTTGCAGAGGACTGCGCTAGCTCAGGTCGTCACTAGCTTGGGGCACTCTACACCACGCTCTGCTGCCCAGGTATAAACACATTTTATGTCACCAGATGCACACGTCACATGTAACCACTTTCTCCTGTGCACTGAGTGACTCAAAGCTGCAAACCTGGGCGAAGCTCCCATGTTCTCCCCTTTTTCTGTGCCGTGAGCACATGATGGGATTTGCCATTGCAGAATGAACATAAAATCAGTCCTGCTTCAGCAGTTTGCCCTTGGTGATTTTGCTTAGGCCCTCAGAGCTGCTGGACCATTTCCCTAGCAGCCTCACTTCTATGGCAGCATTATTTTTAGGGATTCCCTTGGTATCCCTTACTGACCACTACCTCTGCCTGTATGGGCAACTGTTGGAATAGAGCTCTGGTAGTTCCATAAAAACTCACTATTAATTGTATTCTGTTTATAGAATTCTTTTCTCTTCCTTGTGGTTGTCTCACTCAGTGAAGATCAATTTTTGTTGAAAGCTGGCAGGATTTATATTTTTATTCAGTTGCCTGGATCCAGCATTTCTCCTTTCCCCTCAGGATAGATAATTTTATATTCATTCTTACTTGGCATAATGGAGAGCTGACGTGAAGAGTGGCTTTGAGAAGTAGGTGTCTTCTCACCATTCTCTCCATCAGATTCCAAAGGTGGAAAGCTCAAGATGGGTAACCAAGCCACCACAATGGGACAACAGAAATATAACTCAAATATTTATTTATTGCTCAACGAGACCTCAAAATGCCCTTTATTCCTGGGCGGGACAAAAGGAATCTCTTGCCAAACACGCTTGGAATAAATGAAAACCACTCCTCACAGGGAGTCTGGGGTAGGAGAAAAAGAATAAAAGGGGAAAAAATAGAGACCTTTTTTTAGGACAAGGAGAAAACATTTCTAAGGTGCCAAGCCTAAGGAGCTAGCAATGACATGGAGGGACATGTCCCCTGGCTGTGTGTAGCAGCAGTTGCTGTAGTACTTGTACGTGCCACACAGTGTCAGACTGGCACACAGCCACTGAGAATGGAACCTGCTGGAGGAGCTGCAGTGGGTGATGGATGGGTTCAGGGACCTCATTAGGACTCTGCCAACCCCACAAGAGCTTTGTCATAAGAAGGAACAGTTTTAATTGTGCTGTTGCTGTTCCATTGTACAGAATCAACAATTATTGTTCGTGAACATTGGGGGCAGTGAGGCAGGTCTGCAGGGCTGGGTTTCCAGTGGATTAGTGCAAACAGAAAGCAGGAGGAAACTGTAGTAGGTCAGCAGTGTAAGACCTGGCAGAATGTCTGGCAGAGCCCTGAAAAACTGCATATATCTTGGCTAATCTTATTTATTTAACTGCAGCTCTGCAAGAGGAAGAAATACATGACAGCTAGAAACTATCCTAAGTGCTAGTCCTGGATAGTAGCCTCTGCTCCTGATGAATGAAGCCTTAGCCATCCTGGTAACTGACCCTCCAGTTTCCTCCTGGAAAACAGGGGTGTTTTTATCCCTCAAAAAAGACTGAAAAATTGCACTGGATTAGTATTTAATTGAATGATATAATCATTTGGGTTGGAAGGGACCTTTAAAGATCAAGTAATCCAACCCCCTGCCTTCCGCTAGACCAAGTTGCTCCAAGCCCCATCCAACTTGGCCTTGTGCACTTAAAGGGATCCACAACTTCTCCAGGCAAGTCATTCCAATGTCCCATCATAAGAAATTTCTTCCTTATGTCCAAACTTAATCTACCCTCTTTTAGTTTAAAACCACTGCCTTTTGTCCTCTTGCTACAGACCCTGATAAAAAGCCTCTCTCCATCTTTCCTGTGATCCATCTTTATATGTTAAAAGGCAGGAAGGACTAAGGTTACCCTGGAGCCTTCTCCAGGATAAGCAACCAAATTCTCAGCCTGTCTTAATAGGAGAGGTGTTTGATTTTCATGGCTCTGAAATTTCTCCTTTCATAACAAATCAGTGAAACTGCAATAGAGATGGGCACAGTACTCCCTCTGCATCTTTGTGGTCTGCAGTTACTCCTGCCTTACTGTTGATTGCTGAAACATTTTTCTCTTCTGATTCCTTTAATAAAAGGCAGTGATACTTAAAGTTTTATCTTACCTGTCGAGTAAGGCTTCCAATAACTCTTCCTTCCTGATTAAAAAGGAAAATAAATCTAATATTGTTTCTTCTTCCGATTCTTCTCTGCTACAGTTGGTTTACTGAAAAATGAAGTGTCATTTCACAGATTACACAATGTTCATTTTTATTTTATACAATTCAATCTGAGCTCCTTGTACAATGCTAAAAACTAGGACTTGGAAACTGAGCCTCCAGAAGGAATGTGGCAGGCCAAGGATAAAAAGCATACAAATTTTAAAAGCAATAAACAGTACAAATCCAGGTTTCCCAATTTCACCTACAAACCAAACCAAACCAAACATATCCTTTCATTTTGTCACCCTCCTTTGCTACCTCTTAGTCTTCAGAGCCTGACTGGGTGCCTCTTGCCACAGGTGATGGTGTGGTTGCAGGGGTGGGTGGCTGCCCAAATCTGTTCCCATGTGGACCCCTACTGCCATATCCAGGCAAACTTCATCCTCTTCCTGATCTGCTGCTGCTGTCTGCACCCCTCCTCCTCCTCTGAGATCTTTAACCCCTGAGCTTCCACTGCAGTGAGTTTGTCTTCCACCATGCCTGCAAATCCTGCATGAATCAGGTACAGTGATATCCACATATAAAAGCGGGTAAGTAATGCTTATAAAATACCCCACTGCTGTTTAAAAAAACAGATAAATGCAAAGCACAAGTAAAATGAATTACATTTAGGCAGCAGGTTCTTAATCTTAAGCTTGAAATTTTAGGCCTGATCATGAACCTGCCCAAAGCTATGAATTTCCATATCCAAGATGCAGCTTTGAAATCTTTTTCAAAGCCTTGCATTTGAACTGTGGAAAACCAGAGATGAGGAGCAGTTTCTAAAGGAGAGAGGAGAGGCCTCTCTGTCGCACTGCACCTTTCATCTCCAAACACAAAGGACCAACATATAGGAAAAGAACAAATGTAATCGAGCCACAGCACCTCAGCCTGAGGTTGCAGCCTGGCATCACCTCCCTTGCAGCAGCCCCAAGCAAAGGGCATGGCAAAGGATCGGGAACAGGAAACACCAGAATGTTTTTTGTGACTGCCTTCCCCACCTCTAATGATTTACATCTCAGGGGCTTTCAGAGACAGTAGTGGTATTTTGTGTTTAAAAGTCTTCATTAATGAGTTTTGAAGTCTCATGCTAAAATGCAAATTTTCACCTGTGGCTTATGTTGGATTTTGTTCAGAAGTGCTAAGCAAAAATCTAGGCTATAGGAACAGATGCATTCAAAGACTCCAGTACCACCACTAAAACAGTGACAGCATGTTGTGTTTGTAAACAGTATGTGACTCTGCCTCTGGTATTTTTGTCCTTGGATGCTTTTCTAAGGTGTTACAACTTTCTGTTGGTACTCACAGAGCTTGACATTCATGCAATAACGTGTGGAGCGCTTGGAATTAGGGGATGTTTGTTTCCGTCTGGTTAAAAAAACCCTCCCAATTGACAAGGGATGCAGTTTCCACTAACTCATTCATGGGGATCTGAAGGAAAAGTGCCGAATACCAAGGAACAAAGAAAATGTTGCCTTGGACCCTAAATCTCAGCATTTCTCAAGTTCTGTGTGAAACCAACCTTATTGCATGGTTTTCTGAATTTATTTCTGAGACAAAATTTGCCTTGAAAAGAAATTGGATTTTTAGAAGCCAGAGGGGATTCCAGCCAAGAAACTAAGGTAATATTCATCAGCAAAAATTTGACCCAAGGCATTATCAAGCACCTCAAGCCTGTATATATATCAGAAAAATTCTTTCCAGAGAGTTGTTCCAAAACAGCAACTGCTTATTGCTCTCCCTTTTGCCATAAGCCAAGATAATAAATGTATTTTTAATTGATGTAATGTAAGTCTGGGAGTTTTTTGGAGGAAAAAAAAGAACTATAATTTCTTCAGTTAAGCTGAAATACTTGTGAGATCATTTTAAATATGTGTTTTCTAGAAAGCTTTGCTATTTCTTCATTTTTAGTACTTACCACAAGCTATTTCAGATGGGATCTGTCAGGGCATCAATAAAAAGTTGTTAAATCCAGGCTTGTTTCCAGTGAGCTCAGGTTTTTGCTGAAGCTGTGTTATATGTTACTGAATGCAAATGCTTGTATGCACCTGTGTGTCTGTCCATATATGCATGTAACTAACAAAAATTTCACGAATAAAAGACTCATCTGCTGGTTATTATACAGCTTAAGTGCTCCTGCAACACTGAAAACTCGAGTTTTTCTGGCATGTGAGAACAAGCAAGTGAACTTGCCTGACAGATAGGAAGCAGAGTCTGCTCATGAAGACAGACTGACAGTTCAAGAGCAAGGAAGTGGGGAAAGGGTAATCCAGGATCCCTTTTAAGTTTGCTTAATAATAAGGTTCTCTCCTCTTCTGAGAAAATCAAAGATTACATTCAAACAGGTAAAAGGCTTTTTAATTTAATTGTTTTAACTGAGTTTCTTTATGCAATTTTCCATTTGATTTAATTCTATTTAGTATGATAAATGCTGCTTAATCTGAAATTCTTTTCCTTGTCGTTTTCATGTATGAAAACCAGAGATGAAAGATTAGCTTCTAGTGACCTGCATCAAAATATAATTTGGCTGGAAATGAAATGAATTTGGATTTAGCTGTATCTCTTGGATTGTTGTGCTGCAACAACAAATCTTCATAAAGTTAAGCTGCCTCTGCTCAAGGAGTGGAAGAGGTTGTTCAGGCTGTGAGAAGCTCCTGCGGTCTCTGCCCTGCCTGTATGTGTCTGACTGGGAGTCAGTGCCATCAGATCCTCAAAATGTAAAGGAATTTAGGATTTTTAAGTAAGATTACTGCAGCAGCTTTTCATGGTTTAATTATTTTATATTAGAGGCTGCTGAATGATGCGTTCAGTGAGCTGATTGCTTTTCGGAGAGCATTAAAAGATTTACTTGCTTGCCGTTTCAAACATTTGGAAGTTTTTTGCAGTGGGATTGAAGGGAGCCGTGGAGCAAATCATGTCTCTCCTTGGGTGCTGGCAGCTCGCTTCCTTGGTAGCTTGGCCTGTGTGGAAGGAATTGTGACAAAATGTAATTATTTTGGATTTAAGCTTTGTTGTAACTTGGTCTGTGTTTTGTCTCCCAACTGTATAAAAGGCAATAAGCACTGGTTGTTGGGTTTCCTTACCCAGAAAGCATTAATGGCAAGAATTAATACAGCGTTTACCCCTGCTCTGCTGGTAGCACTGATCTCGCTGGGTGCTCACTGCCTGGTCCTGTGGCTGCAGTGGGGAGCTGCTGTCCCTCACTGGAGAGCAGGCATGTCCAGGCAGATGTCTCTTCAGATCCTCTTGTCCTTACATACCTTTAAGGCGTTGGCTGCAGCTCAGGTTGAAGCAGGCACTGGAACAAAAATACGGGCAACTTGTGAGCCATTGCATCCTCCTTTCCACAACGTACCATTTTGTAGCTGCCAGAGCTGCCATCCATCCTCTTACTCCTCAGTGGGGAAATATCCAAATACCCTATGTTTCAAGAGCAAATTGTCTGCTTACAGTATTACAGATATCCTGTGGAAGGTATTTACAGAAAAATCAATTTCTTTTGGCCAGTGCGCAGGAGGAATAAGTGATCATAAAACTCTGCGTAGACAGGCATGGCAGCAGGAGAGGCTGTCATCAGCACTGGCTTGAGAGGAATTTGGTGTCCCATGGCAGGGACTGGCATTTACCAAACAGTTAAAAATTTCTTCTCAGCATGCTCCCAGTACTGAGAAGGATCCCACTGTTTCAGAGCCAGGGGCTGGCCTGGCCTGTGCCGTCTGCTGCCGACTGCTCCCTGTAGCTGTTGGAGATGGCTGCCACGCTGCCTCTGGAGCTGACAGCAACCCTTTCCACCTAATGCCATCTCCTCTTTGACAAATTTCCTCCCGTTACCTGCCCCTGGGCCCTCCCCAGTAACAGTTTGATGCCCCTTGTTGTGTCCCTGCTCTTCCATGAGTCCTCTTTGCAGGGGCTGATGTTGGAACTCCATTGAATCCTCTTGCAGTGTGGATTTCACTTGCTGAGCCATAGTAAAATGGATAAACCTAATGATTTCTTTGAATTCTTTTTTGTATTGTGTAAAACAATGGTCCAGTATTTATTTAATAGTTAATCTCATGACATTTCTCTGCATCTGCAGGAAAATACCCAGGACAATAATGCTTCCTAATAATATCAAACTGATGAGCAAAGAAACAGCACCCACATTCTCAACTGATGATGTGGCAAGGATCAAGAAATTCTGCAAAACTCAAACCAAAGTAAGATATAAATTGCACTAATACTGGCTAATGGATAATGAGATTGCATTTAATGTTGGTAATGTGCAATATAAGTGTTTGCTGTTTCTTAAATAGGGCATCTTTGACCATTTAAGCAAGCCTTTAGCACCAAACGTTCATGGCCATGAGTATATTAAAAAAGCCATTTTTTGTATGCTACTGCAGGGTAATGAGAATGTTCTCAACAATGGGGCATGCATTAAAGGAGACATCAATATCTTATTATTAGATAAGAGCTTGTAGAGTTAATAGTGCATTGATAAGTTATTTTATTATCCCCCCTCCTCATCATGCCAGCGTAGTTCTGTTATGCAATATTAGCAAGAAAATAAAAGCCAACCCAGTACAAAGACTCATTTTGCCTTATACAAGAATGTTTGTTAGTGTCTTAGGATCAATTTATTTTATCCTTGGGCACATTTTTACAATTATTTCTGTTTTGTCCCACACTTCCCTATTTACTTGACATCTGTTCTACGTTTCTAACTAGTGCTGGCATGATGCGCAATCGAGTCTAATCCTGCGCTGCTCATTCGGGCGAGACACCCACTGATTTCACGAATGGGCTTCACTTTATCTCCGAAGTTGATGGAACTATTCTACTTCTGTCACTTGTAGTCACAGTAGCTGTTCAGTTTTGACTTCATTCCTAAATGCTTTGTTTTCAGTACCCATAATTAAGTTACATTAGCTGCAGACTCTAACCTGCTCCAGAACAGCTCCTGGCAGAGATGTCAGCTTCCTCATCAAGCTCTTTGTTTCTCTGCAGAGTTTTAATCAAATATTTGATAACTTGCTTTAAAAAATAGAATAGCCTAAAACAATAATCTGTGCCAAATCTTCTGAGTGTATAGTTTCTCTCCTCAAGAGGGCAACTTGAAAATCTTCCTCCACAGGACCCTGCTGTGGCATTTTAACCATGTCAGTACAGGTGGGATCTGTTGGCCAATAGCCCCTTGTCCAAAGTGCTTGCTCAGCACCTGCATTGCCTGGCTGGGTACCAAAACGTGGAGCCATGGAAGTTCAAAGCAGGTGTCTAATGGCACTCAATGGCATGCTAATGGATCTGCTCCACTTTGCAATCCAAAGGACTGTCTATTAAAGCTTTAATAAAACCAGAAACAGGTCCCTTAATGAAATGCAAAGCTAGGTGGGACATAGGCAAGCTTCTTTGACATACAGAATGAGATCTTGAGTTTAAAATTTTAAATATTTATTCTGGGAGGATTCTGAAGAAAGAACTCTAATTAAAGGAAAGTACACTTTGAGCATTTCTATCTCATTTATTGAAACAGTAGAATTTCTGAGGATGTCTTTAGTACCCACCTGTGTTGTACTATTGTCTAGAGGAGTGTTAGGTATGCAATAATACTGTAGTAATATAGACTTTTCCTTAAGAAAACAGATTTCGTTATTTTATATATATATTTTTAACAGTCTTGACCTTAGAAATGCCAGCTTCTGTTTCTTTTCCTTCCAGCTTGAGACTGAAATGAAAATTGTAATCACAATACACACCAATACTGTTGGTATAACCTTACAAGTAATTAAGCAGTTTAGAAGCTAATTAGTGTTGCAAGATTTCCATATTTGCAAGGACTCAGGAGCATTCTAGAGAGGAAATGCTGAAAAAAAATTAAAAAGCAAATTAAAATTTTATAACCAGAACTTTTTAACTTTGGGAACTTCTTTAAGGCTTGAGCACATGTTTCTCTAATGCTTTGTCTTCTTCCCATTGCCTGCACCTGTGCTTTTGGAGATCCTGGTGAAGCGCGGGAGGCTCCTGTACATGGAATAATGAAAAATTTGATTTGCTCACAATTTTCTCCCGTTAAGCTGAAGCAGATGGGACATTTATGACATTTATATGGAAGCTGTGTTTTTGAATAATTAATTAAATAAAAGGTGTAATAAATATGTAGTAAAGATGTTTCAAGGTATTTACAAGGTTTAAGTGACTGTTTTAAACAGTTTTGATCTTCACNTAATAAATATGTAGTAAAGATGTTTCAAGGTATTTACAAGGTTTAAGTGACTGTTTTAAACTTTGTAAGTTTTGATCTTCACTACTTGAAAACAGGAAAAGCTTTGACACTTCTCAACATACTTGGAACACTGTCAAAGTCATCTTCCTTTTTTCACAGTGAAGGACCTTAGAAAACACTGAGTAAAAAGTATTTACTGTGAAGATCAAGTGTTAGCACATAAAAGTTGGCTGTAAATGTCATTCAGGTGCCTGGAAAGCTGCACCTTTTGACACCACAGCCCCACACTTCCTTGGACTTAGCAAGATCAGGGTTAGCATTCCCTGACCCATCATGAGGGACTTCTGGTACTCCTGGTGCCACCACCTTCATCCAGCTATTGAGGTCTGTCATCTAACAACTCTGGGATTTTGGGGGCCAAGAGGAAAGGAGTGTCATGTCAATGATTGTGGCCATGGCAAAGCAGCACTGACTCAGATCCCGGGTTTGCTCCCCACAAGTGGCGTTTCCCTTGTTGTGACTGCTGGACTAAATGACACCACTGGGGCAGCAAAATGTCAGACCAGCAAACAGGTGCTGGTGGGTTGCCTTTTCTCAATCTGATTTGACAGGAATTTATTCTGTGCCCTTACTTAAGCCACCTAATAGTTCTGATTTAACTCTTTCCAATAAATGAGGAAACTGATTTCCCATTTCCCAGAAGTATTTGGATAATTAATTGTAAAACTACTTTGTAAGTGCTTGAACATTCATCTCATTCAAGTTCATTCCTACCAGAGACTGGAAGTATCAAGATTCTGATGTACTGGGGCAATTAGCCCAACATCATAAGTAAATATTTAGTGACTATCCCTAACATCCAGTTCAGAGGCCTGGACCTGCATCCTCCAGTCCTGGATCTGAAGGATGTGACCACAATTCTCCTCCTTCCCTTTCTTTTGCACATCCATGGAGAGGAGTCCGGACTCTGACTGCTGGGATCCACATTTCACTTCCATAAAAGTTTTTTTTGTGAATTTGTATGGAGTCGCTCTGCTCTTAGATATCACTGAAGTCTGAGGTTTATTGACAAATAAGCCCTTCTACAGATAGGAAAAGATCTTTGGCAAGGTTAATCCTGCTAATGTGTGGCTCCATCTGAGATGATCCAGACCCTTGGGAGTGCTCTGCTGTGTCTTACACAGTGACCTTTGAGAGAGACGTCAAAAAAATATTTTTACTTCACGAGTAGCTACTGAAATTTCAAATGCTTTCAGCATCTCTTGTGACAAAAGACAAAGTGGTGGATAAGGAAAGTTTCCTGCACTCCTGTTTAATAAACTAAGGGGAACTGTGTACTCACAGGTACCACACCAGTTATTCAGCACAGTTTAATCATTTGCATGTATGCTGAATAAAATGGTAGCAAAGAAAGGTCAGGATTTCTCTACTGCTTATTAGGCTATTTGGTTTTTCCCATTGCTCTAAAATCAGTGTGCAAAAGGCTGGAAAATGGCGAAGTGCTCTGCTTTCCCCTTTAAGAGGTGATTTTTGTATTGTGAAACATTCCCTAAACCACTTCCACCATCAGCAGGGGGTTGCCAGAAAGGCAGCTGACAGCAGCTGTAACTGCTGATTAAAAAACTGATGCTCAGCCTTGCATATCAAAGATATCAAACTTTCCATCTTCTGAGCTTTAAAACCCTCTTGTGGTGCAAGGGGCTGCACACTGTGCACCCACGTAAGCATCAGCCAGCACCCACCATACCTGAGCTCCTGCACCCAGCCCATGAGGGCTTGGGTAACAGAGCCTCAAAACAGTTTTGATGACACCTAATAAGAAGTAGGAAAGTGTTTTATAGTTGCAGAATATTTGTGGAATGGAAAAGAAAAAAAGTAATTTTAACTCAGCCTATTCTAGTCCTCCAGATCATTGAGGTGCTGTGGGAAATAAGTGAGAAAGCAAATACACAAGTGAGCCTGACCACAGCCAATCTGAGAGCAATCTGACACACCTGCAAAGTGGTTTGTGCAGTATGGACATAAATCAAGGCAAATGGAAGCCCAGATGGCTTGCTTTTAGGAAAACAAGTAGCACAAGTGGATCTAGGCACCCAGGTATTATTATGGAGTAAAGAAAAGCATTTTTATTACTTTCTTAGCACAGTGAGTGTCTTTCTCGTTTGAATTCCCAAGGGAAAAAAAAAGTAAATAAACCTCTTTTTCTCCTTTCCCCACATTTCACTTCAAAAATGTCTTAGAGGCTGTTGGGACTGCACTCAAAATGGATGCATCTGTGGCTATCTGTATTTCTCAGAAACTCAAATTTCTTCCAAAGCTCAAGATACACTCGTGGGAGAAAGGTGGTTGCCAGACAGAGCTTTTCAGATCTTCCATGGACAGGCTGCTGCCAGTGGGGGAGGTTTGATGTTATCAAATTGATTTGCAGTCACTCCCACCATGTGACCTTGTGGGGACCTGGCCAGGAAAGCCAGTATGGGGCAGGGTGCTGGGAAGGGCTAGACTGGCTTCCTGGCAAGGGGTACTGGATGTGGGATGGTGACTTCCCTCCCAAGGGAGCAGGACAAAATCCAGTCTTCAGTGTCTATGTGAAACTGAGATTCAGTTTCCACTGGTTCCTCCAGCACATCCTGCAAGGTAAGAACCACTTTTATTTATTGCTCCCAGCTGCAGCTTTTGCAGGGATGAGCCCTCCACAGGGACACAGCAGAGCTGGCACAACAAGGTACTACCACTGGCTTTGTCCATGGAAAGGGTTACATTTTCAGGTTTTTCCTCAGTTTTCCAGCTCCCAGTGGCTAAGTCTGTTTTGTGTGATGCTTATGCCAGCTCTGCATCTCCCTGGCTGTCAGCTTCCCAGACCTTCCCAAGGGAGAGAGCTGCCTAAAGAGGCTTTGCAGCCCTGGGATTTGGGCAGCTGGAGGTCTCACTTCTGAGAGACGTGGGCATTGCTGTAAGCTGATGGAAATAGCTTTAAAAGGACACACGTAGTGGCAATTGATCTTGCTGTGAGCTGGCAACCTGTGAAAAGCAGAGCAAATGGGTGGGCTGCTGAGTAGGAGGAATCTGCTTGGGAGACACGGCCTGTAGACAGACTAACATGCAGTGGCCCATAGCAGGTATTCACTATCTCAGTTTAAGTTTCTTCCTTTTCCTTAAAGTTTTTTTCCCCTTAAGAAAATTCATACTATGTTATCCCAGCAGCTTTTCTTTTCCCATTCCTCCCAGTCGCACCTGTTAAGGCTTAAGTATGGTCATTTTTCTTTTGTTCAAGGCAACCCTTTAATTTTCTTTTTCTCTCCTTACCTCCAGCTTACACTGACAAATCTTTTCTGGTGATGAAAGCATGACATTAGCTGCCAGAATGAAACCTGACTCTTCTAAGGAGCAACAGAGACTCCTTCCACAGTTAATAAACAAATTTTATTAAACAGCTTAATAGCTACCAAACTCAATAAACTAATAGTTTTCTTAACAAGTGAAACTGGAGTTGCAATGATACTTTTATGTAATTTATAATGTTCTGTTTTGAACAAGCAAATATCATTTACATGAGTGAAAGCTGCCTGCAAAGCCAAGTGTTCACAACATGATGAGAAGCATGGGGGAGTGGGGGACCAAGGGGGAAAGTAGAGATGAAGAGGGAGATGTGCCTCTGGGAAGTTTTGATCTGGCTTTTTGTGGCATAGACTTGGTAGATCCAGATGGAGTTAAAATGAAAAATCAAGGGCAAGTGCACATACACAGAGCTCCAGCAGAAGAAGGTGGCTGGTTCTAGTTGCATATTAGTAACTCTGAAGTAGAAAGGCCATCATAAAGAAGTTAATCAAAGTATTCCATCAAATGGTTTAGAGATAAGATTCAAATCTCATAAAGAGCACACAGGTCTTTTTTCCCATGGGTATTGCATTAGAAGAGTGACCATGTTTATGTATTGTAGGATTAAGCATTGCAGCCTTGGGAAACAATGAGGTTTGGTTTTGTTCTTTTAAGTTCTTGACATTCCAGTTAAACTTCTTTGATGCTATTTTGTTTTCACAGTAGGTAAAGCCAAAGGCATAGCTCAAGAATGGAACTTTTCATCTCCAGTAGAAGTTTAGGAATTTATGAGCAAAAGAACTCCAATGTAAACTTGCATGCAGCCTATATGATGCCAGTTAGAGGTTGTCTGGTGTAAGTAGCAATCAGTCTGAGTTGTTGTGGTCATTTTTTCTTCCCAGTTATTTCTGTTGATGCTTAGAAGAGGAAGAAGACAAGGAGAGCAATCACAGGGAATCTGTCTGCTGCAAAATTTCATCATCTTCTTGCATGAAACAAATCCTTAAATCTCAACTTTAGAGTTTTCTTTTGCAATAAATTAGACTATATGTCATTGAAAGAAGTGGGAAAATGACATCACCGTATATTTCTTCATAATTTCATAACACAGAGCAAAATACAGGTGTTTTGCCATTACTGCATCAATATTACAAAAGTCTCTGAGCAATAATTGTTGGTTATCTTCTCCTTTTGAGACATAACTGTCTGTACTACCAGCCCCAAAGATAGCTTGAAAATGCACTCCAAGAAGAGAGGAGAATTAAGATCACGTTTATCAGAGTCAAAGGTAGTTCAGCTGATGGCATCTGTGTCTTAAGAAAAGACCCTGAGCTCTAATAGCAGTGGATAAAGAGACCTGTGGGGAAAATAAAAAGGAAAAAAGCTACTTCTCTGTTCTGAATTGCACCTAAGAAAATGACATGTCATGACTCCTGCCCTGCGCCCTGGGACTGTGTCTGCCTGGCGTGGGTGGCACGAGACACCTGACACACTCAGCTGAAATAGGAGGGCTGGTGTCTAGGATCAGCCCCTTTTTTGCATTTAGACAATGCTGTGCCAGCCAGACTGAGACATTATGACTCAGTAATTTGCTACTTGTGCAAAAGCTAAACTGAGCAGAGCTACTCTGTGTGATGTAAATAGCAGTGAGTTGGTTTGCCTGTATCAGGAACAGGAGGCTTCATATGCTGTTTAGCATAGATGGTAGGTAGCAGGATTAAAAGTGCTGAGATTCTTGAAGAAAGACCAAGAAGTACCCAGAACGATGACCCACGTTTTATTTTTTTTCTTTCTTTATTATTCCACACCTGAGCCACTGACTTGAATATTGGAGTTAGTTTATTTCTCAGCCCATGCTGTGAATCCTGATAGACTCAGCAGTGGGGAATGAGTCATGCACACAGTTCTGGATACAATGTGCACATACTCTACTGGGTCCAGCTGTACAACAAATCTGGAGCCCAGAAAAGGAGGAGCAGAGAAGAAAACATTCACTTAGGTCTGGGTCTTTGCTAGACATGCTCTTGAATGAGGAACAGGAGCAGAGCAGGCAACCCAAGGAGTTGTCCACAGCCCAAACCTTTGCACTGCATATTGTGGAACACTGTAATAGGGTTTTCACACTAGTCCTAGTGTGTAGAGAGTGGAATATGCCTGAGCAGGCCTGTGGGCAGAGTAAATCCTTGTTGCAAATCAACCTGAATCACTACAGTGTGAGGACAGGAAAGATAAATGGATTGATGCAGATTTAACACTGGTGGTGTTTACTATCACATTAGTATCTCAGTGATTTTACAGAGAGACCTTTACAGTAAAGATTTTTAGTAAAACTTTCTGTGAATAAATTTGCTCCAGGAAAATAAAGTAAGCACCCAGGCTGCAAGCCCATTTATAGCTCTCTGACCAGCCAACACAGTATCTGACCTGGGATAAGTATCCATATTATCTGTAAATGTGTAAAATGTACCTCTCCAAAATTAAGATCATTAAGTCATTTGTGCTAGAGCTTTTTAAGAAAAATGTATTTGTTCAGGAACTTGAGCTAGTAGCATAACTTTTGTGATAAACAATAAAGTGTAATATTGAATCTCATTCTGCATTTCCTGAGTAATTTTTCTGCATTGTAAAATTGGAAAGAATTACTCCTCTTGAGTATTTTAGGTCAGTTAAGGACATTAAAAAGCCTCTCTTTTGGCTCTACGGAAGTGAATTGTTCATACTCATCTCTCACTGGGAGATTCAGTTTTAAATCAGGCTCTTCATTCATTGCTGTTTGAAATGAATAAGCAGAAGCTTAAGATTTTTTCCCATGAAAGTTTAACATTTCAGGATATACCCTATGGAATTTGTATCTTCTGCAATGTATTGTAATACTGCTCTGTGTTTTAAGCTTTCTTCTGATGAAAGTACAGGTAAGTATCTCATGTAATCTGGATTTTAAAAATATAGATGATCTCTACTGTCACAAATCTGGTACTTCACATTTGGAATTATCAAATGCTTGCAGTTTATAATGTTAAGGATTGTAGCCAGAGTTGAATTTATGAACAGTCTCATTTGTGTCTTCTTAACTCCATGTAAATCTATGTGCATATCTTAATTGAAGGCGCATTTGGAGGATTATTTGCATGAAAACTGCTGATGAAGACATGTGGAAATAGGAAAGTTATTTTAAGACAGCTATACTAGGGTATTTTCCTATCCAGGATGTTTGTTAGCTCTGACAAATCTTTGTTAATTTTGTCTGGCTGTTTTCATGAATCTTTGGATTCCAACAAAAGCTAATAAATCCAGCTATGAATGCTTTAAATACAACTACATTTCAGAGAATATGAATCAGAGAAGGATTACATATATAGCGTTGATAGAGAAGAATAAACATTTGTTGCTTTGTGATGTGCAGTAGCATTCAGAGGAAGGCTTGCTCCCTCATCAAATTTCCATACATTTGAACTGCTCTTGCCCAGAGTTAGGGTAAATTGCATGACAAATGTTAAAATCATCAACACCCATCCCAGACAATCAAAGTAGCTGCTGACCTTTAAATGTGAACACATTCACATACCAGTCTACCAACCATCTGGTGTGACCTGACATTTCCATTACAGGCACTCCTGTCTCTCACAGCACCCCTGCAAAACACCACAAGTGTGATGATTTGTGCCCATGGTGGCTGCCATCTCCCTCTGCTAAGTGTCCTCAGGGAGGGGTGTTTTGCTTCCTCTGGCCCTTTTACTTCCATGCTTACTTATTTCTCTAAATCCTACTGAATCGTAGCTCTGTTTGTCAGGGGTGTTAAGGAAGGTGTTAAGTCTCCCAGACCCAGGATCCAGCTCCCCAGCCAACATGCCCAGCCAGGAATGGTCCCAGGTGATCTCTGCATCCCAGTCCTAAGGATTTGGCTGCTGTTCCCAGGTCTGGCTGGCAGCAAGGTTATGTCCAAGACACACTGACACACACACACACACAGGGGTCCCTGAAGTGGCTGGTGCTTCAGGCTGCTGCACACACACACAGAGCAGCATGGGCTGCACAACCCCTCTGTAATGCTACCCAAACTCAGAGAAGGGCATACAGCCCTGTCCTCTTCCTCCCCGCCAGGAAATCAGAATGCTGGTTCTCTGGTTAAAAAAATGTGTGCCCTCATTCTCCACATCCAGAAACACACTCAAACATGCACGGTCCCCTTAAATGTTAGCATGACCTCTAAACCTGTTAAATATCCATGCTTGGGAGTTCTGGCAGTGGTATAAAAGTGATCACCTTCTGCTTGTCAGATAGGGCACTGTGATGTTTGAGTCCTCCAGATGTGGAAATGTTTCCTTCAACTCACCAGCTAGTCCAGCTTGAAGTTTGCTAGTGAATTATGCACACACACACACAGAGGATTAAATTCACTGAAGAAATACTAACACACAGATTTCTCCAGCTGCCAGCACTTAGACCTCTTACACACCAACACACAACCTGATCCCTCCAGCTGCTGCTGGCACCTGGACCTTTCAAGACACATACAAAAGACACATACCAGTCCCTCCAGTTGCTGGTCTTTAGATCTACAAGCCCTGTGGCCCACAGTCCCTCCAGTTCCTGGCACACAGACCCTTCCATGCAAGTCCCTCCATGTGCTAGTACCTAGATCCATGAGCCCTAAGACCTGTGGTCTCCTCTGGCCATTAGCATCCGGCTCTCTTTTGCAGGTGGGTCTTTCCAGTTTCTGGCCCCATTTTCCCCCACTTTTCTTTGGATCTTTTGATCCTTCCTCTAAACACCCCATAGTAATTTTTACATAAATCTACAAGTCTTTTCTGATAGCCTGTATCTCAAGCAGCCTCAACTTTTCCACAACACTAATGTTAATCATATTTTCCCCTTCCTATTAGTTAATAATTGTTCAGGTTGACATTCTTGAGGGTTCTGCCTGAGTAGTTCCTCTAATGGACCATCAATCAGTGGCTGAAGCATTCTGGATCTTCATTATTATCTCTACTGTGACTTCCTCATTAATGTGTGTCTGTGAGAGTCATTTATTACTTTCCTCATTACTTGTTATTTCTTTTATGGTGAGTAGATCACAATCAAATACGCTCCGACGCTTCACAAACTCTCACACTACTGACTGACAGCTGCAGCAGGACTGAGAACTGCTGGGTCCAGCTCCCTTTTATTATAGATAACTGTGCAATGATGATATAGCAAACTTAGACTTTCCTGTGTTGACTGAAATTCAGGATTGCCATTTTTATGTTTTCTTTATGTTTAGGTAGACTTGAAGGACAAGGCAGCCATGTCACACAATGTATTTCCATTTTTCTCCATTGAATGACGACACACAGTACTGTCAAACACTCCACTGACTTTAGCACAGTGTTTTATCCAGATGATGAATTATTTTCCAGTCCTTACAAACTTTTATCATGATGGTTGAGATAAAAGGAACAGAAAGAATGATGACGTAGTTGTGGTTTTGCAGTGATGTTCATCTTGTGTCTTTGATGCTTGTTTGCATTATCTTCAGAAGGATGTTTTAGTCTAAGTGAGGAAAAAAAAACAAACCCACATCTTAAAAGTGTATAGGGAAGGGAAATATGTGTATAATGTAAGAGCATTACTTGCAAAGAAACCAAAACTATTTATTGGATGGTCATAAAGTGGCACTGTCAAGTATCTGACACTGCACAGAGGTACTGCAACTCAATGGGGTATCACACAGAGAGTATTAGTACAAAATTAAAAATAGAACTCTGCTTTATGGAAGGATGTTCCTCTTCAGTTTGTTTACAAAATTTCTCCTGTGCCCTGTGAGTCCCTCTAAACTATGTCATGCTTGTGATTTCCAAGACAAGCCTCTACTTAAAGTAAGAGTCCATGTGTCTCAGACTGCATGAAATTTCCTGTGAAAACATGCCCAAATGCTGCTTCTATCCAGTATACGGAATTTCTGATCCTGTCATCTAGACAGTTTTAACCTGCTGTCTTCTTAACCTTTCCTTAAATTAATATTTCCACGGCTACTTCATGCCTTGCATAAAAAATGGCCTTTGAATGTGGAAAATTATTTTTTAGATTTGCTTTTTGTTTTGACATCCTGGGATGCATTTTTAGCACCATATCCAGGGGGGGAATCTTTAGTAGAATAGGCAGTAACAGATGAAACACAAGTTTACTGAGCAGAAAATATGGTTTAATTACAAACTGAAAATGAACCCCTTTGTTCACACTATCCCACTCAATATAGGCTGTCATTGGGGCAGAGTGGAGCGGGGTGGAAGAGGAGAACAGGTTTTTAATTAAGTGGGGTTTTGGTGTTTGATAAATTAGTGTCACTTAAGGGAGCTCTTTAAGTCTTAACCTGTAGTCTTTAGGCTTCAAAAAGGTGACATCTTCCCATTTACTTCTTACTTAATTTGATTGTTTGCTTTTTGGTGAATATAGATATGTGTGTGTGTGTGTCTGTATATTTGTTGAAAGAGGCAAGATACTTACTTCTTCTAGAGTCACACTCTCCTTATTCTCCTTTCTTTGTTTGTATTTCTTTTTAAGGCACACTGCAGTTGTGATGGTGACAATAAGCATTACAACAAACACAGTTATGGTTGAAGAAACAGCTATTACAGTATTTTCTCGAGTTGAGCCTTTCCTTTCACACTTTTCTCCCATATACCACCAGTTGTCACCTGCTGGACATCTAGAAAGCGAAAGAACAAACATGAACTATCACCTAAAGATTTAAAGTGTGAAAAGGTCTACTTCAGAAAAATGGCATCTCTGATGCAATTTCTATATCCTAAAGCATAATGAAGTTATCTTAAAATTGACTTCTATTTTAAAGTTGTCTTGAGTGGCCCACTGTCCTTACACACCTAAATGTGCTTCTTTCAGCTCCCTGATGTTTCACAGGTTGTGCCTTCAGAGAGAGCCTTTGCCAGAAATCCTAAATGCCTTTTTGATCTTCTTGACCTCTTAATGCTTGGTTGCAGCTGATCTATGGAGCTTCTCTTTTTCTTTAATTTTCAAATTTAAAGAACTTGTAAGAGCTGCCTCTGCCCCCACCCAACAAGCAGGTAAGAAAAGAAATTCACAGCCCAGCAGCCATCCAATTTTAGGACTGAAAACGACCTCCAGGCTTTGATTCCATCACCTTAACCAGCACCACAGTCAGTACACCCACCTCCATCTTTCTAACCTTGGTTAGTCCTTGTGTATTGATTTTCTAGCTCCTGTCTAAGCCATTTATTCAGGACTACCTCAGCCCTGAAAACAAGTCTGTTTGCAGTGCACTGCAAAGATATTGCCTGCTGGGGAAACTCCAGGTGATTCAGCTTCAACAGATGTATCACATTCCCACCCATTTCCCAGCAGAAAATTGGGGTGGAAACTGACTGCTGGTCACACATTTCTATAGGACAGAAAGTAGGTCACAAAGGCACTAAAGTTTCAAAGAGTCCAGAGATGTCAGAAAATAAATGTTCTCTTTCCATAATTTTGAAATGAGGCATAACATTAAGCATATTTCTTATTTTTGTCTTCTTGGAACCACTTCTTGACATTTACTCATATTTGTGACCTGCTTCTGATGAGTTGCACAAGAATTATTTTTTTAAAGGTTTCTAAATGGGGATATATAACACTTAATGAGTCATCCTGACTCCTGTGGCTCTTGGCCTTTATGTTTTCCTCACAGCACTCCCCCAGTCTACCTGCCCTGGAACAGCATCTAAGGTTACTGTCTTCCGTCTCAGAGCTTATTTGAGAGTTGGAACAATGCTAATCAGGCAGGTAGGTTACATAAATGCATCCACAGAGAATTAAATAAAAGTTGATATTAATCTTCTTGCAGGGCAAACAATCTTTTATTCCTCAGCTTTCACTGCTGGTTTCAAAGGCAAGTGACTACACTTTGGTAACTCATGGTCATAATTTGCACTGTATTATATTTCTGAATCAAATTTTAAAATAATGTCTACACTGCTTCCTACATGATAAGTATTGAAAACCTACTCTAATTATATAAATGCTCTTTTCTTTCAATTACATTTATTCAACTCTTCTACATTTTGCTATAGGGAATTCTAAAAAATTGGAGCAATACATTACTGAAAATAATAAACACATTTAAAATATAATTTACAGGAAAGTCAAGCAGAGTACTTCAAAATGATCAAACGCTGAGGCTAGGAGCTTTGTTGCCCAAATTGGCCATAAGTTCAACTATAAACTTAATACACATACATAGGAACATAAGTTCCTGTCTCACAGGAGCAGTTGCAAATACTTGCTTTAATCAGCTACAGTCTGTCTTTCATTGGGAGCAAAGATTTATTTTGTTAGAAACTTTCATTATTCATCCTAAAACTGCATTTGAGAGTGAACAAAGGCAGTTACCTGCACACAGGTGCTCTGTTGACCATGACACAGACACCATCGTTTTCACAGGGGTTGTCTGGGCAGAAAGCCGGAACCTCTGGATCTCCAGGCTGGGTGGTGCTGCCGGTGGATGCAGTGGCGGTGGTCTTGGTGCCAGTGGGGGGCTTGTTGGTGGCAGTAGGGCTAGGGCCAGGTTTGGTGGTGCTGGCACTTGTAGTCGTAACAAGAGGGGGTGGAGTGCTCGGCTGAGTGGACAGGAGATGCGAAATATCTGCATGGTGAACCCACAGACAATAAGGTCTTTGCTCCACATTTTTTTTCTTCTTATTCTAATGATAATTTCTAATAATAAAGAGCAGTAAGCCTGTCCAAAGATATAATGGATAAAGAGTCTTTTTTGCCTTTCAGGAGCATGATGTATTTTGGAAATGTCCTCTAGAATTTTTTCAGAAACAGATAGTTTTATTCAAATTAATATATTCAAAATAATTTGCACAGGATTAGCATTGTTTTATACACCTTCACATGAGATAAAGGAATTATATTGTGTATGTACCTGTTCACAAATTTATTCAAACATACGATTTGACTTTAGACACAGGCATAATTCAAATACTGCTCAAGTGCAAAGTACATCGTGTATTTATAACTACAGCACTAGTGACTTGGCATCTGACACTGTTGCTGCATTGTAAAGAGTATCAGCTATGTTTACATACCTTCCATTGTTAAAAGAATATAAACACCATCTTCTTTGATAAAGTTGCGGCTTCTAAGTCTCTGATGAGTTAAAAATGCGCTTGTTCCAACTCCTGGACCTCTCATGTATTTAGTTCCATTGGGAAAAGTTGCTTCGGTTCCTACTTTATCTGGCCTATCCCAAGTATATGAGGATCCTGGGGGGAAAAATAAGATAAATAGAATGTGAATGTGAGACTGCTCTGGATTTGTGTCTCAGCAGAAACCTCAATTGCCTGAGATTCCCACAGATGAGAGGCACAAGACAATGGAGGTCTTCAATGATTTGCTTTGGGTATTGGTTTAGGTATTCGGTTGAGGGATTGAGAAAATAACTTGCTGGAGGTGAGGTTATTGGAGAGCTAGTTGAAAACCTGTTGTATTTTCTTTTTAGTTTGTTAAAGTGAGGTGGTCAAGAAGATAAGCAGCACATAAATCATTAACATGCACATTAACATGAGTTAATGCAGTGCTTCTCAAAAGAAAGCATCTCCTGCAGTAGATGTGGGGCACAAGATATTTGAGCAACATAAATGATCACAGATCACTGATGCCTGCTCCATCAAACCCTGTTCTAAAGCTCAAAGCTGAGCCTGATTGTCCATGAAAGAATCTGACAGAGGGAGAAAGATCTGCCTGCTCCAACACCTCTCTGGTTAGATAAAAAGTGTGTGGTACAAGGCTTCCCTTGGGAATTGTGGACTATTTGCAATGTATGAATAAACAAGGGCAAAGGAGCAGAGAGCAAACAGACCCAGGGTCAGAGAAGGAAAAGGGCACTGTGGCTGTAACAGCAGAAAGCACAAGGAAAATGTGCTTTTACAAACATCTATGGAGGACATGGTGTGGCATGTCTTTCATTTACAGAGAGGACATTAAGTCTTTCTTGATTACCCACTTTGTTTTCATGTAGAGCCAATGTCACAGAAAATGCAATGTAAAACATACTGGTTTTAAAATAATAATATGGATTGGATGGGTTTGTGTCTTCCTTCCTTCCTAGTCTGAAAGTCCAGAAAACTAATTCAGTGGCAGAGATGATTTCTTTTGGCAAAAAGAAGAAAGGCATTATAGCTTAAATCCAAACTTTATCCAAAGCTGAATGTGGGTGTTTTCTTTAATATCTCTCTCTGTAGAGATTCCTATCATTTCTCAGAGTTACTTTTTACCTCAACTGCCATGTTTCCAAGTTATTGTGGAAAACAGCCCTTATCTTCTCACACCTTGAACAAGTACAGATTACATAATATAAATCAGTACTTTGTCCATCTGGAAGCTTGTGCTGACATCACTGTACCTTTGACAAGGAGGGCTGGGATTTGTTTGATAGTTGCTTCATTTTTACCTAGTATAAAATGCCTGTATTGTTAATTCAGTATTTTTTTTTCATGACTTCTGGAAAACTTCCATTCTCATTAAAAGAGAATTATATGTATCCTTATGGAGCATATGAAAGAAACTTTAGGAATAGATCATCCATCTGTTTCTTATGCAAATGCAACTTTGAAATCCAGAGTCCCAGCTTAACTTGCTTGTAGGTTTAATTTTTTTCTTGTCTGTGGATCAATATTATTGTTGCTGCAAACATATGAAACATTCCAGAAGCTAAAAAATATGAATTAATTTACACAAAGAGGAGATGTGACCCCTTGTCTTTTGGTTGTGTTTTACATGTTTGATTTTAACTAACCTGATAACTTCAGAGGGTCTGTTGTTACACTTCTTTGGTTTGACATCTGTTGACGAATATCAGGATGCTGGTCGAGCAGAATCATGGTACCTTGTTGCCATGGACAGGGCCATTTCAACTGATCATCGTTTGCTCCAGAAATCAAGGACAAGTATATTCCTAAATTAAATGGGTTATCAGTGGTACCATTTACATACAAGCTGATCTGGAAAGCATATCCTTCACTAGAGTAAAAAGGTGGGCTGTATATTATCCCATCTTTCCCTGCTGGGCTTGTGTTGAGGAGCTGTGTGAAATTTCTGATATGCCAGACATGGTGGGGACACTGAGTTTCTGACAAGTTGATGTCATCAATAGAGAGGCCTCCATTTGACAAGCCACTTCCTCTCATGCCTTGAAACACAACCCGGAATTTACTCGTGACATTCAAAGAAACATGATGGAGCTGCCAGTAGGTCTCAGGTGAACCTGAAAAACAAGGGTAGAGATTTCTGAGTCAGCAATACAGTTAAACACTGCACAGGTCTGTGGACCCTATACCAACACTGTGTAAGAATTTTTCAATTCCACTGGCACTGATGTGATGGAATATTTCTTCTGTAGATGTTACTTTTTCAGTTCAAGATCATATTTGCTCAATACAATATTTTAACAGAATTAATATGCATAATAGTGCTTGTTGAGGGGTTTTAAAACTGCTTTTTCTTTTATATTTTAAAATAAAATTTCATTAAATTAATCCAAGAGTTGTGATTATTAAATCCACAAAAAGAGTTTCACCTGTATTGTTAAAAAGAAAAAATTCAGAACAAGTTATATTCAAATAACTGAACAACAACGTGCCTCAACGAAAAATGCTCCAGAGGATTCTGGGAACCTAGAACTACAAGACGAGTTCATTCTTTTCTTTTTGTGTTTTAAATGGCTTGTTGGAAGCTTGCCTATGCAGAAGTACTATTCACCCATCACATGATTAATGGTGCTAAGGTCAAATTAAAGCCAGTCATTTGCAAAACCAACTTCATGCAATAGAACCTTGCTGCAAGTTTGATGCTGCATCCAAAAGTGCCTGCACTAGCAAATTCCACTTGATTCCAAGAGCAATGTACACAAAAGCAAAGACCTCTGCAGAGGGGTCTTGTGAGGTCAATGAAAGTAGAACACCCTTTTTAAAAGTATGTGCTTCAAAACAGTTTCTTTTGTGGCCTGGTTTTAGTTCATCTGCACAGAAGACCAGCTGCATTTATTGAACAAGCAGGTACAGAACTCATGCATCGCTCTCCTAACAACCCGAAACACAATACAACGGATCTCAAATATGTGTTAATTTCTTGACATTTTTCATTACTATTATAATTAGGAGGGAAAAAATTAACCAAGAAACAAGAAGAAAAGCACCCCACTGTTTTCCATGAAATTGTCTTCTGCATAAGCTAAAGGATTTTTACATGTAATACGTGCAGTTCAAAAATCACCAGCTGCCACAATCCAGTGGGAAGGGTTCAGGGATTGTCCCTAAGCCTCTTGAACATCATAGCTCAGTGCAAACCCATGAGCAGCTCAGCCAGGGTGTCAGACCATGGATGGAAGGGGCTGTAGTGTCACTGTTACTTCCAGGTTATTGACTGCATTGGTGAGGGTAACTTACTTGAGAGAAGTGAAACAGCTTGGGGGAAAAGTGGTCTTGAACCTTTCCTAAAAGTTTTGCCACAGACTGTCAAAATAGGGTGCCTCTTTGGACACACTTATCAGATCAGAGACTTCGAAGGAAATTATGGACCTGAGAAAGCAGGAATGGGAGATGAGGTCTAATAGACACAAAAGAGTATTTGTGAGGAAGGCTGAAGTCTGGAGAAATTAATCTTGGCATCAAAGTAGGGTTTGAAAGGGTTTGGAGGGCTCAGACTGATGTGAAGTCTACACCTGCCTTAGCAACTCTTACATTAAGGATGCCTGTTACCTCAGAGGGCACAGAGGGTGAAGCCATAGAGGTGAAGAAAAGAAAAAAAAACAGGCGCCAGCAGCAGCTGAGCTTAAAGGGACAAAAAGAGACAGAAATGATACCTATTTAGTAAAAGAACTTGCTCAGATCCTTCTGAACTTGGTGTAGGTGAAATGGAGACCACATAATAATTAAGTATTTGAGAAAAGTAATTTAATCATAAGGTGACTTTGGCAATTCTAGCTTAAAGAGCTCTTGTCCATTAGCTGACCTCAACTGATCATTCTGTAGGCCATAGGCTCCTAAAACCACAAAAATTTAATCTTCTTCAAACTACAACTCAAATCATGATCTGTTGCTCATATATTTCAGTTAAGTCATTTAAATTTCACTTATCTTTTTTTAACTTAGATATTCCAGGGCACTTATGCTTTCCATTTCTTTATTATACTTTCTTATTAATTGTAATTTACTCTAATATTCCGACTTCATCAGCTGCTATTGATACCAGCAATTCTAGAACAGTTAAAATGATTGCTCATGGAATTTTAGCTAGTTTGGCGAGAAAACTATCTTGATAATACAAGAGTTTGAAATTTGTGGTAATTTATTATATTATAGGAAAGCAGCTGACTGAGGATCCATCAGGTATAATTTCAGCAGCAACGAATCAATTACATAGATAGAGAAGAAGCCAAAGAACAGCACTAGGAAATGAGTGACTTTGTCACAATAATTTTCCCCAGTACTTTGAAAAATACTGAGGAGAGATTAAAAAAAAATGCAATTTTATTCCATACCTTTTATCTCCTTGATGAATCTCAGAGTGCCATTTGGATTGGCTGACGTGTACTCCCTGACCCAGACATTCAGCCGGTCACTCTCGTTACCACTGTTATATAAATAGAATTGTAAGCACTGAAAACCTCTTTTGGGATAGAGAATTCGGCTCTCCAGGACAGCTGTGCTTCCTTCTCCTCCAGCACTGGTGTCAAAATGCATGAAGTAGCCAGAATCTGCCAAAAGTCAATGAGAAATGAGCAGTAGAGGGGAGAGAAAACAGAATTTTCCTGGTGTACTGGATTTCTTAATGCTGTATTGTAATAACTCTAGAAGATACAGTCAGGTCAGGGTTAGATAGATCCTATACAAATCTCTGACTGAGGACTGTTACTTGTTCACCTTTTCCAAAGGTAGAACTATTCTCTTTGCAGCTTTTGTCCTCATTTCATTATCTCTAGCAAATTGTACCCAAACCATGGGTTTTTACTCTTTACCCAGTGCCAGTAACTCACAGTTGACACTCTGGAGGCCTGATTTAAACTCCCAAACTCTTGGACCGTTCTGACAGGTTGAGATACATCTACATAAATTGTCAATTAATTTTTCACCTCAGCCCTGATAATACACATTTCAAAATCCTATTCCTGTCCAAGGACTTATTGAGCAATTATTCAGAAAAGCAGCAATCTATTTGGTGCACCTGTATCACAGGTTCAATGCTTTATATAACTCTCATGACAGGATGTGACACTAAGACCAAAAAACTGATCAAAAGAGATAAGGACATTCAATCCTCTGAAATAAGCAGAAAATCAACATATCACATGATGTCCCTAGGTATGTAGATTTATGCTGCTTAGTTAAAAAATAAACTGTAGTATGTCAAAAAATAAACAGATAACAAGGCCAAGCTTGAAATAACCCTGCTTGCCTCTGCAGAAAACACCTCCCAGAAAGATAAGAGCTTTTTTCTCATACCTTTGCATTCTCCCATATTAGTGTGATCAGTATTTGGCCCAGCTGGAACCTGAGACAAACGCTGCCAGTCACTGTTATCATCTGAACTTTGAATCATGCCACATATATTTTCAAGTTCAAAACTGCATGTGTCCATGAAACTTAGGGAGGAGGCTATGACATTAAAAAAAGAAAAAAAAAAGTTAATTTCTATTACATAACACATTTTGATTCTGAAGGTCCAAAGCCATGAGCAGAGAAAGACTAAATGCAAACACCAAGTAATCAGTGGCTTCAAATATGATCAACATTCATACATACAATGGTCAGGAACTCAAAACACTTGGTGATTAACACTGACATCAGTAAGATGTCATCAGGAACACTCTGGGCCCTCAGCAAACACAGGAGGGCATTTGCTAATTATCATATCACATCTTTTTTTAATAAAAGGAACACTAATATCAACCCAATCCACACACCTTCATATTATAGTCAAAAGATCCTGAGACTTCCCATTCTTTGTTCTATTTTCTTTGGGCCAGTCCACACATGGCCACAGATTTTGATACAAACTCACTAATGTATCAGCTGGAGGGCTTATTTTGAAATATAGAAGAACAGAAGCTATTTGACTGGAATAAACAAACCTTGATTTTCCAAACATTGAATTAAAAAAACCCCAAAAACAAACCATACAAAAACACAAAACAAAACCAAACAAAACAAGAAAACATTTGGCAAAGGTATATTTGGAACCAGTGGATATTTCTTGTCATACAAATTTTACAATATCTTTCATGTAACAAGTGAAAAATTAGGTGAAGGAAGACTGTGCAGTTAAACATGAAAGGGAGAACACCATATGAAATATTTTCTCTGTCTGAAGCAAACTCTAGATAGGTGAGAGATAGCACAGTCCAGGTTTATCCCTGTTCTTATTTTTGTTTCCCATCGTACCATATCTGAGCTCATGTGTAATACCAGCCATGATTTGAAAACAGCTAAGTTAATGAAATACTTTTTAAACTATGTATAAAATATTGTGGCTCAAAGGTTTAAAGGTTTCATTGCATAACAAAAAGACCTTGAGTACCACAAAACTCAACCTCAATAACATACCAAATTTCTTCACTTAAGCTGCAGCTCTGGGAAGCACTCAGTATGAACTGCTGCCAAATCAGTTCTACTGCTGAGATATTTTGTGCTGTCCTTACAGAAAGCTGAAAACCCTCTAGAGGCTGCAAGGTAGTCAGAAGTGTATGGCAGATATTTTTTAAGATACAGTTCAGTACAATGTAAAAACTAAGAAAAAGCTTTCACAGCAAATGTTATGCTGACTGCTGGAGAAAGAAGGTAAGCAAAAATGAAGAATTATTAGGTGAAAGAACTATTTGAAATCAAAAAACAAAACAAGACATGAAATTGATTTGGCCAAACAAGAAGGAAGTAACCAAATGACCTTAAGTATAAAGTGCTGGCTGGCATGGAGAGTTGACCTGAATGCCAGGAAGACAGAAGAGCAAGACTCAGTAGATTATGATGTATTTCTGAGATTCATTCCTGAAACAGGTGAAGGGGCAATGAGTGAGGCAGGTTGTGAATTCCATCTGCACCAAAAGCCAGATACTTGCTTGGTATATAATTAAAGACTGGACTTGGAAGAAAATACAGGGGGGATGAGTGCCAAGTCCTAACTTCCAGAGGTTGAGGGAAACCTCATGGTCAGTTCTGTCAAGCAGTATGCTCCAAGGGGAAAGCAGACTAAAATCTACTGTTATCATATGGCCTGAAAGACAGCAATGAATTCCAGATTGGAGCAGCACTAAACTATCAGTCAGTATTTCTTATGCCGTGGGTTGTTTTCTTCAATTTAGGAATGAAGATTTACTTTTTTAATGCAATTTCCTGTCCACATGGGCCTCTAGCAGAAATTTAGCTTAAACATTTCCTTAAATCATGTTCAGCAAATGAAGTAATCTTTTGCTTGGGTGGGGGCTGGGACTTGTGAAGCACCATCCTCTCTGGCACAGGTGGGTGATCTGACAATATTCATGTCTCTGCAAATACCATCCACACTATACACATCACATGGAGCCAAGAGATGGACTGGGGAGCAGGGCAGGTCCTGATTGCACTGAAGGTGGTGGAAGTTTTGTCACTGATTTCAGCAGGACTGCGGCTTTTTTTCATTTAGGGAATGTGCCTATGGGTTAAAAATGAAGTTAAAATGGCATGAAGTATTTCCTTAATGCACGAGAATGATGGAAAATAGATAAGATTAATGGAGAGGAAGAAGGACCCCATCCCCTGTGAAAGACATCCTTAGCTGTAAGCACTTTTATAATGCCTAATTGACTGTGTAGCAAGTGCTAGAAACTAAGGCTAGTGTGTGTTCAATTTGTGTGTGTTCAATTTAGACCTACGTGAATAAAAATATTTTCATCAGAATTTTACACTCAAAAAACTGCACTGTTTTAATAAACCAGTCTGATAATTGTTTAAGGAATCTGTATAATAAGGCTTAAAATATAATTGTAAGCCAGGACTCACTGCTTGGGATATTGTAAAAGGTTTCTTCTGAGTGCCAGGGCACACTGAATGCAGCAACAATTACAGAATTATATTCCCACTTGATAATGGATTTATCTAGATTTCTCTGTCTCTTACTTTCATTCAGCTTTGCAAAATAAACCCCACCTGAGCAAAACAACTCTTTTGACCACTTTTGTAAGAGACCAGGTTCAAAGCTAAACATAAAAATTTGGAAAGCTTGTATTTTATTCAGAATGGCATCTGTACCCTATTTGCATGAATAGGGTATATATGAATAGGCATGAATCTGTCTCACAGATTCCATGAAAGTGGAGTAGGTACGACAGCCACAGCAAAGATGCTCATTTCTGTGCAGTGTCTGAGCATCAGCTGTGGAATAATACAGGGAAAAAACAAAAGGCTTTGTGCAGAAGCACATATTTTAAACAGCCACCCAAGGGACGAACAAAAGTCAGCTGCTGAGCGAAGCTGGTTTTTAACTAAAGGTCAGATAAAATTGCACAGAAACGTCTGCTACTCAGCAGTGTTTCTGCAGGAGGGATGTTATTTCTAGCTGTACCATTATTTCTGGTGTTTTTAACACAATTCACTTCTCTAAATATGTTAGTATCTCTTTCCCTTATGTCTGGATGGGTCCAGCATGTATGTATCACCCTCATTTTTTTCAAATGATTCTTTCAAATAATATAAAATAAATGGAGAAACTTACTGCAGTTGTACAGCCGGCTCAGTTTCTGGAGGTCGTACTCGCTGAAATCCATTCGCTGCCCTATGACATCAATGAAGTCTGGTATGTTGGTGATGATGGTGGGCTCAGTTCCATTCTTGAATGCAGTCTTGCTGTAGTGCATCACGGAACTGTAGTCATAGGGAACATTCAGGAAGTCTGATGTTTTGTCATCGTATTTATTGAAATTATGTTCTTTACCTAAATGGCAAAATTGAAAGGAAAGATTGTCTGTTGCTCAAGGGAATCAAATTTTAATATAAAGACTTGCAGTGACAGAGAATCTATCACATCTCAAAATATTTTTTATAGTAATTTACTTATACTTACTCTGTAAAACGGTTTTATTTCCAGTCTAGGGCTATTTACTTTCCTCTTTCAGCCACAATGACTTCTGCTGGATGAAGCAAAGTTTTTCCTACCAGAAAACTTTTTCCTGTGGAACTATTTATAAACTTTGATGGGCTTGTGATACCCAAGAGTGGAGAGAGTGTTTCAGTATTCAAATTACTGCAATTTGCAACTCTTTCTAATCTGTATTCTCTGATGTTCAGTTGCTAGTCATTTTAGGTAACAATAAACAATTTAAGAGTTGTCATCAGATAAACTTCCAGAATTTAGCTTTACAGATGTTTTCTGGAGTATGAGCAAAGAACCAGTTGCTTACAACCCAATGGGGAGTCAAAATTTAAATCAGTCAAAATACAGTAACTGTATTCTGGTCAGTGTAAAAAAAATGGCAGCAGTTTAAAATGTCTCACAATAGTGGAGCTTGTCACTAAAGAGTCAGCAAAATATAATGGAAATCAAATAACAGAGTCGAAGTAATTTTCTGTAATATATAATTGCATATGCACCTGACTATTGATCATGACTAAATAAGAATGCATTAGACTTAATCATTATCCTGTTTTTCAGTCTTCTGTGTGTATCTATGTTAGGAAAACATCAAGTCTGCATATATAACTTTGTTTTTGAACAGCCTGAAAGTCACAGAGGACGACGACAAGCTACAGAGGCAGAGACAGAACAAAGTCCGGAGGAATTCTGTGCCATCTCTCAGGCTTGTGCCAAATATACCAACACAATTCACAAGCTGCATTTCTAAAGTAACTGCTGGTGTGACACAGACCCTGAAAAGTCTCTCCTGCCTGCCCACCTTCTGCACACTCTGTTCTCTCAGCTCTGCTGGTGGCACCAGGTATAACAGACAGGCAGAAAGAGAAGAACCAGTGTTTTCACTGGAGATTTTCCACTGGTTTTGGTCACACTGGACTTTTCAGACTGGGGTGTAGGGGGGGAGGTTAGTTATTTTTATTTCATTAAGGGCTTCTAGAGTAAGTGTGCTTTTAGAGTATTCATTTTAAAAAACTAAATTATCCTCCTCTGCTGCCCTGTGGTACAACATGTAGCATAACAGGATTCAGATCTCTAATTAGAGCTTCGGAAACTGTCATGGCACAAACAATTACAACAGCAACAACAACTGAGAATTTATGTTTCAATTAGATGTCCCTTTATATCTAATTTATTGATATACTGGCTTTGAAAAGTAAGTCCAGGCGAGAGAATAGCATGACCACCAAAAGATGGCTGGAAGGGATGTTCCACAGCTAAACTGCTAACACCAGAGATTGAAAGGAAAAGCAGAGGAGTGACTGACCAGACTGAATCCTGTCCCAGACGATGGTCACATAGTCATCCCGGTCAGACCGAGACTGCTCGTGCCAGAATCCCAGGGCATGCAGGAATTCATGCTGGATTGTCCCAATCCTGTCACAGTTGGCTCCAATGGAGAGTTGCTGCAAGCCCATTTGCATGTTTCCCACTGAGGACCAGCAGCTGGCATTGACATAAAATGAGAGGGCTCTGTGAGATACACACTATCCCTGTGCCATGTAAACCTCAAAACCAGCCTATTCAATAGGTGTATTTTTAACCTGAGCATTGAAGTCACATTTTGTTACAGAGAGCACTTTTCCATTGATCTGCTCTTTATCATACCACTTCCTCTCACACTTTGCTCTGTTTTGATGAACAAGAAGGTCCTTGTCTCTGGCTCTATTAGAAAAAAAATGTTGAGCTATTTGTGACAAAAGAAAACTGATGATGATTTCTTTAGTACTCTGGAACATCAAAGGCTGTGGACACATAATTTAGAGCAATTAAGTTACTGCAAATGAACAATTTTCAGCTAGACCACAATATGTGACTGTGAGCACACTTCGAGCATGTCCCTATCATAAGGAGAAGTGTGTTCATGAACATTCTCTCTTCTGCCTGCTTTTCTCTGTACTGTTTTGGCCTTTTACTTCACATGGGGCTGTGGCTGCTAGGCAAGGTGTGCTTCTGCATGCTGTGTTTACCTTCTGACGGGTTGATGGATTTGACAGTACTTTTCACAAGCTCTTTTCTTTCTGGCTGTCTGTGAGCTGCCGTGCTAGAGCACTTGCTGCTCTCACACACTCCCAAGTAAGAGAAAAACTGCAGCTGTGCTGCAAGTTTTTATTAAAGGGTGAAAGAATTTAGTGAGTTATCTGCACAGACCAATAAAATGGCACCCCATGTCCACAAACTAGCAGGCACGGAGAGCTACATTTAAATTGATATTTTATGTAGCAAATAAATCAATACATACCCAATGAAGTACATAAAATTAATTGGGCACAAAATATGCCATAGGATTTGCAGTTCTATCACCCCAGAAATTTAAAAATACAAGCACACCATGTGCTTTCAAACTCTGTGACGACTTAGTGCAACATATTCCCCAGTATTTCATTTTCCACAGAGCAACACAGGTCTTGCCTATTGATTACTCATTAAAATCACAACATGAGACCTGTTAAGGAGCACATGTAGCATCCATAATTTCAAGGCTTTTCCTTGAACAAGGCCTCATATTGATTCTTGTGTTGTGGAGAAGAAGTCCTTCACAGGCCTGGGTCCACCTCCTACCAAAGCCACCTCTGGATTCACAACTGCTGCACAGTGCACAGCAGGCTACAGCAGGCACATCCAAGACACTTGGCAAAAGTAACAACCAAAAGACTGCAGGTACAGCTGCCCCTTGCCTTTGGCCTGCCAAATGCCTACAACACAGTCATTCAAGAGCCACAGAAGGAGCAAATACATGGTCTGTGCCACCCTGCACTGAGAATAAAGTTAGGTGAGTGGGAGATGGCACTCTAGAGCAATGGGCACAAAGAATCCTGTGTCAGCAGTGTCTTCTGGAGGGGAGAAAGGTGAGGCAAGTCTCAGCTTTCGCCAGGTGTGTGAGAGCTGTTTTGCTTGTGACTCAATGCTTCCTGCATTGCTATCAGAGGCTGGAGGAACAGGGAAGCACTTGCTCTGACTAATCCCACCATCCCCCTTTTGGGGCTGTAAATAGACACACACCATCAGTTGCAGTGATGCCACTTATTCTGGCACATTTTTATACTAATGTCCTGCTACTAACTTTCTTCCTACAGTACCACAGATCACCAATATCAGCTCACAGACACTCTGACTTACCAGCACCAAGCTGGAGAGCCAGGGATCTGTGTCAATCTACTCCTGCATGGATTCCCTTTGCCATGTGCAACAGTGGCAAAGAGCTGAAGCGGCCCCAGGAGTGCTCCATGAAAACCTGATTTTCCATGTGGAAATACTAGAGATTATGTTCATCTTCCCTGGTCTGTTAATCATTTGATTCTACCACACCATGTTAGTTTTCCTGCTGAATGAATCCTGCCCTTCATGAGAACAGTAAGGTGAAATGGCACATCCATTGCAGGTTTCCAGACTCCTCTGTGAACTTCACAGTCACATCTTGCCACGTCTGATTACCCTGCATTTCTGTAATTCACAATTACATACCTCATGTGTTTTGCTCAGCACACAGGCTGGAGTTAACATAATACTAGTAGCAGCCAAGGTTAATGACAGATGAAGAATGTGTACAGGGAGAGGGCTCTTTGTATAGGGCCTTGATACACTCTGTACATACACCAGAGAATACAAATGTATTTTTACACAGGGCAGTCAATACAACAAAAGACAGCTGGCTTCTTTTGTGGCTGACTTCATTTAAATTCAAAAGGGTAATCCAGATGAGGACTTTATGGCTTACTTCAAATCCTTTTGACAAAAAAGTTCCCCCACATTCCTCTCTTTTATAGATGCAAGCCAAGATCACAAAGGCAAAGATGTGATTTATCAACCTTTACTTGAAGTGGTAAAATTTTATGTTGCCAGGAACTTTGTGTGCCTCTCTGCACTGTACCCTCTGGGCTGAGGTCTAGTCAGCAGATAGAAGAGTTCTAATTGATTTTAAAAGCTCCAAAATATTAGGAACAGAGCAAAAATGGGTTGGTTTACCCAGCTTACACCCATTACACCAGAAGTAAGGAATGGCTTGAAATGAAAGCAGCTCATTCAGGGTCAGCACTGATTTCTTTGCACAACCCAAGATGACTCACTGAAACTGGATGGACCTTTTCAGGAGACTGCACCATTTAGCTCCAATCTTTTAAAAAGTTCTGCTGTGGATGTGTCAGCTAAGGTGATGGAAACACTTCAGGGCAAGCCACACACCAGGCAGTGAGGGCAAGATATGTTATCCAACTAGAAGGATTCATCTTCTTCATCACCATGACTCACCTATTTTTAATAGACATATAAATGAAGCATTGCACAGAGGCCTCCTACTTGCCGTAGGCCAAATATTGTGGTTCTTTTTCAGGTACAATTATTAGCAAATTCAATGCATACTTTAGGGGATGAAGGATTACAAAATTCAGCTACATGAGTTTTCCATTTAGCTCAAAAAGCCAGAGTCATTAGCACAGGAAAATGCATTGCTCCCTGAGTCTCCAATTATACATCTTTTAGAGCTGAATTTCAGTGTCATGTGTACAGCATGAACAGCAGCAAATACAAAGAGCCAGATACCAAAGAAATTTTGAAACAATTATCTGCTACAAATATCTCAGAACAAGCCAAAGGGAAAGAGAAACATATTTATTATCAGAAAATCTTTTCCCATTTATGAATGCATTCTCATATCAGGAAATGAATTTCTGAAAGCAAATTTCCTCACCAGGCTATCAAGTTCTCCCTGTTCTCCTTTTCTATAAGATAAATGGTTCAGCACAGAGTGAAAAATATATTTGTTCTTGTTGCACTGTTTTGACAGTGAATGTCTTAGAAGGGAAGAAGTTGGGGCAATTTTGACTTCTTTACTGGGGTCGTATTTTGCAAAATTTAAGATGAAACAGCATGACTATTCATCAAAAGAGGTAAATAAAGTAAAATATCAGCAAAATATCTCAGTGCTGTACAGAATTTTAAAATATTGCTCTTTTATCTGAATGCTCATGTGGTGTTGTTCAAGTGCAATTCCATTGTTACATTCAAACAAATTCATTGTCCTACAGTGAGAACTATTATATTTCTCCTTGGTTTTTCTTTTCCCCTAGAAGCCAAGGTACACTAGGAATGACCAGCTGAAAGCGATACTCCGTATATCCAAAGATCAGTCAAGAACATAATTGCTTTTTTTCTGATATCTTTTACCACATTCAGTAAAATACCTCTTATAGGACTTGATTTCTTCTTATATTTAAGAATAAATATCAGTAGAAATTGTTCATTACTACTAGGGTAATACCTCTTTTGGAAACTGTGGTAGTTTAAAAAAGACTGGGAAAATGGAAACAACAAAAATGTAAAATTATGACCAGATATATGAGTTTTAGGGTGAATACTGGCCATGAGAATAGTTTGAAAGCAAACATAATGAAACTTATTTTGAATTGCTTCTCTTACCCACTTCCTTTGAACACAGATATGTAATTCTTCTCCCCTTCCCAAGGTTTGAAGTCAATACAGGTTTTCAGTCGATACTGTTCAAATGCCTTGAGGATGACTCCCTTAGCATTCATTTCTGCAAAGCAAACAGTGTTCTTGTCAATACTGAACTAAAGATTTCTACTGTTATCCATACGGAGCAAGTCCCAAGGGTGGCTCTTGCTTCAGCAGTCTTTGTTCAAAATAAACAGGTTTTTGTTGGATTAAGACCCAAGGAGGGACCTAAAAACATAAATTAGGGTCTTGCAACACTGTATCTTGCTCTTGTTTTGCTCCTCTGTAATTTTTCTTTGGTACTTATGTACCAAATATGACATGATGAGTATATAGAAGGATACCTGTGGGAATTTTAATTTTGTAGACTCTTTCATTTATTTTTTTGAGATTTATGTAAACAAGTGTTAAATAGATAGGAAATGAAGACTTCATATTTTACCTAATACAGAATGCAGGCTACAGATCCCTCACTGAATTTCTCCAGCACCTGTATTTTTACAGATTATATCTGTGTTATCTCCTCTAAGCAACTTGCCTAGTCTCAACAAAGATTTAAAGGATGGAGTCAAATTATGGTGTGTCTCTGACTCACATTAGGGGACTCGGCAAGGTGCCATTGCAAACTGTCTGTCAGAATGCCATTTCGCCCTCACTCCTGTAAATTATATAAATGGCCAGGTAAACTTCCTGTCCTTAAAAATATCTTCAGTGCCCTCTTTTCACCTCAGCTTTGTAGAGTTTCATGTCTCAGACACAAGATTTCAAAACCAAAAGAATCTGCTGGGCCATAGCAGGGTAATAATTCAAGACAGGAGGTGAGAGCCAGCTCTGATACCAAGATTATAAATCCTGTTTGTGCACACTCAGCCCCACTCCTGCTGTGGGAAATGGCCTGCTCTAGATTGAGGAAAGGACACCACAGGAGCTTTATCAACCTGTGCTGAACAGTTCAATCAACACAACATACAGACATGGTGAAGGGCAATACTGTACCCAGGCTGTCCTCAAGGACGTAAGGGATAACGTGGGGCCATCGATAGCTGTCACCAATGATGGAGTTTCGATCCTGTATCCAAGAAAGAAAACAAGTATACAGTCCTCAGTAAAAAGGGATTTAGCATCAGGGACTACAATAGTGCTAAAGGAAACCTACAGTTCCAAGTAAGACATAAAGGAAAACAATGAGCTCAAAAACCTTGAAAGATTACTCAGAGGTCTGAGGTTTGGGTTTGAAATCCCTTCATGCCCTTCTACTGGTGTCTTCAACTTCTGCTGCATTTTCTCTGTAGAAATTACCCAAGTTTTTGATGCATGTGCATGGGAGCTTCTGCTCCTATGGGAAGTCTTAAGATCTAAAGTCCTGAAAACTGTACAGAGATTAATAGATTTGTAATTTTTCATAATGCAAGGATTTGTTTCTGTGCCTTTAGCAAGTGCTGTCCTTGCTTCCAGAGGCATATTCAGCATATCTCCCAAAAAGGAGAGTAAAACACTATTTTCAGACTACTTTCAAAGTGCAAGACACATTGGGGGTTTCCTACTAGATATTTTTGAGATGTAAATGTAATTTTTTTTCATTGTTCAGATAAGGATGCTGGCCAGATGTCTTAAAATGTGATATTAGAGATCTAAATTTTTCATCAGTTTTAGTCAATCTACTTACAGAAGGAAGGTTTTGCAGTGCTGCTCAGTAAATTTAACTAGCTCAGAATAAATATTGTACAGATAAACAAGGAATTCTTTTTATACAAACCTGCCTGGGTGATGATCAGTGCTGTCTAATCTCTTAAAAGTGACAGTGTAAAAAAGGAAACAAGAAGCTAATAATATTGATCTAATCACTGATGAGATCTCATGCTGGATAATGTTTCTGCAAATGCTGTTGACTCCTTCACTGTCTATGACATTTTGTAGAATTCCATTCCCAATCATCTTCAGTTTATTGTTACATAAACAGCATTTATTGTTTGTAAGAGCAGGATGAATCTATTATTTCCATGCCAGTGATACTTTACACTTAAGTCAATGACTCATTTTTGGCTTTGTATTTTATATTTGAACTCACCCCAGGAAGTTTGATGTCTCCCTCAAAAAGGTCTAGTCCTAAAGCTAAAGGGAAGAGGAGATTAACATTTGGTTATTGTATTGATCTGTGACTACTATAATGAAAAGTATAGAAAAAAATTGAGATTGAATTTTGAAAAACCTTCATTTATGTCGAAGATGTCCTGATCAATTCCTCCATCTACGTCTATTTCTGAAAAATAAACAGACAAGGGAGGTAGGACATTAGCACTTGCTGTTATCTTTATGAAGTGTGAAAATTAATGCAATAACAATAACAGTAATTATAAATCTGTGTCTGTCCTAGCGATGTTTATGAGCAGCTGGTTTTGTTGACTGCCTCCCGTGCATGCAAATAGATCTCTAAACAGAACTCACCAGTTGTCTCTGGAGCAGGCTGGGGAGGGGAAAGAAAAAAAGATATTATTAGAAAGGCAGATAATGAAATGCAGCTCACGTTACTTTCTCAACAGTATTAGAGATGTGATTCAAGCTCAACTGACAGCACTTAGCACATGGCTTTGTGTTGGACTGACTGCACCCACTGCCTCCTCATTTGACTGGAAATCTGTATCTGCTCCTGTGGCAGCTTTGTGCCCTCCCCACCTCAGGGTGCCCAACAAGTAATTCAGCCAGTACTGCTTCTGTAGAGGTTTCACAGCTACTTTTCTCTCACAACTCAGGTTGTCCTTTACAAATGGGAAAAAAAGGAGCCTATTATTTCTATGGAATCAAGTATTGCTACTAGTCAGCAGGTGTGCAGAGCCTATGGAAGCCATGCTGAACTTCCCATCACAAATGTGAAGACTGGGTGAGAGAATGAGTGGTCTGGTGTTACCCAGTGAGGCTTTGAAGGGCTGGGTACACAGCCCAGGTCACCTCAGCCTCAATTCAGTCCCCTATCTGGACTCCATTTACCGGAGTAATAACAACTCAAACTCTCCCTTTGCAACATGGAGAATCCACAGACCATAATGAGATGAAGTGACATATGATGAGATATACATAGAACAATTTCCTTGCCATAATATGCCTATAGAATCTAATCTTAATTATTTTATTTGACTGGACACTTCATTTTTGGACTGCCTTGGACATACTTGACATAACACTACGTGACTAGCTCTCACATAGTGAGTAAAGTCATGAACAGCCTTTCTGAGCAATCGTTCCTGGGTGTCTTGTATTTGCATGTTTGAATAGAAGTTCACAAACTGAAGATAAAAAACATCTTTATATTCCAAAATAAATGTAACAGCAATTCTGGAAAAAAGTGTGGTATTTTCAGTTTTTTTTTACCACAGTTTTTCCCCTGTGTTTCTTTCTCCATATAAATAATTTATTTTCTGTACATGCAGCTATTCATGTAGGACTTCTTTTTCCAATGTGATAAGGATCTGCAACTTCCACTAAAAGTAATGAACAAGGCAAAACCAGAATGCTGAAAAACAGCAAAAATCAAGTCCGTGCAGTCTCTAGGAACATTAATTGTAGTAATCTCTAATATCTGTACGATGTGTAAGACAACACTATGGCGAGAATATTCAAGAGAGATTCAAAAGCACATGTTCTTCTAGACCTAAGTTTCAACATATAATGATGGGAACAATTTTGAGGGAAAAAACTGTGAGCCCCAGAACTGACTCCATATAAAAATTTTAACCAAACACAGAAAAAAAAATCCTACCTCCCATGAAATGTCAAGGTTCAGAAAGAAAGCTTTGAAATTGTCAGAATGTCTCATTTTAGCTTCATAATGGAAGATTCATTTTTAATCTGAAATTACTGTCTTTTAAAAACTTCAGCAAATGGCAGGAAAAAATATTGTAAATACAAAGGCCAGAATTCTCATTTTATGATTCCCCTGAACTAAAATTCACTCAAGGTGTTGCTTCACAGGTTGTGTCAGATTTTGATAATTTAATCTCATTGCCTAAGAGATGACAACCATTTTTTGCCAAACCAAATGGAGGCTATAATTTTTATGTTTAAGAAACATAATTCCTAATTGGTATCAGCTGGCACAGCAAACATTTAGTAGCTAACTGTTATATAAACAGCCAAAGTTTTTAATCAGCCTCTCCTGCTTCCTTTTTCTATTTTTAATCAAACTACCACTCACATATGTCTTTGTCCAGTCTAAACCTGACCCTGACCAAGGTCAGTCTAACTGACCTTGAGGGGTCAGTTACAGAAAACACTGAGTAGAATCTGTTTCCTGGCTGAATTTCTCCTCAAACAGCCCTGCTTCAGCACTTCGCATTTTCTGAAAGTTTTTTAATTTGTCAGGTTTTAAGCGTGGTGACTCTTAAAAACCCAGTATCATTGTGGAAAAGTGACTGACTCCATTTTCAGAGTTGGGCAGATGAAAATGCTGAAGGATTGATATTGATCTCATATTTCAAAATTATCTGGCATCATTCAGGTTTACATTGATACATGAGAAATAAGGATGAGGACTTTAGAAAGAAAACCCCACAACTGTATACACATACAGCTTGAAAACTGCAGATATCTTGTTCAGACAAACCATCCGTACGTCTGAAATGTCAACAGACTCCTCCTACACGTTGAAGTTTCATTGCACATATATCGTACCATTACACTTTGTTGTCACTGCATAAGACAATTCATTATCACTGTGCATAGAACAGTATTTACATATTCAAGTTTTGAAATGAAGGGGCAGCTTGTAAAACAAATTGCAAGTACATGGGCAAAGCGTGCAACAAATGTTTAAAAGGCTTCATTTGCTTTTAAACTCCCATTCACACAGATTTCTTGGAAGAAAAAAAATTACAAGTAACGTTTGCAGTATTAAAAAAATAAAATCACATTATTGCATTTTATGTTAAAAATTATTGATGGAGGAGAAGAATCACATCCATATATCCTGAACCCTCTTATAACCATTAATGGTGAGTAAAAACTTTCTGCAGTTCCAATAACTATAAACGACAATGTACCCATATCTACTAATCAGAGAGTATAACTGTCCTAAAGGTGCAAACTGGGTAACTCCTGGAAAAGCTCCTCTAGCAGCAGCAAAAGCTCACAAACCAAGATCAGTAGCTAAGTACAGTGGTACTTTTGGTGCACAAATCAAAGTGTGAGTCCATGACTGAACAATACCAAATGCAGCAATTCAGTGAAATCCAGGCTGGTCCTCAGTGTCTGAAAACTGCCACTGAATGTTTTATACTGAAGGAATCCCTTCTATCACTTCTTTCCACTGTGTTCCCAACAAAACTAGGTCTTTTGTCCTGTGAATCTCAACAGCAAAATACTCTGTTTCAAAAGCTGCATCTCTGCATACAAGTATCACTCATTCACATGGCAGTGACTTTGGTCTCAATACCAGCCTGACAAAATGTATGATGCAATTTCTAGGCTGTGAAGTATTGTAAGCATACAACAAATACACAGTTCATAGTCTCATGCAGAGGAAGGTTGTGTTAGCTGAAGTGTGCCAAAGAGGAATCTAATTTAGTCTAATCTACACATACACAAATTTCTGATCATTTTTAATATCAGTCCCTAATTTTGGACATGGACAACATGTGAATTAAGACATTGTAATGGTTGGTTAAACCACTTGTGAGAGCATATTTAACCGACAAAAAATTCAAGTGCGTCTTGGACAGGTGGGAAACGTCATCTATTGTAATCATGTAAAAATCAGGTAAAGGGACACACTCAGTAATCAATGAAGAAACAAATGGATAATTCTTATGTGCCAGGAATATCTATGGCACCACCATGATGCCCTGACATCACTGTAAGATGATCTACCTCACCTAGCCTGGACATCTATTCAGATGGAATATGTTCATCTAGTTTGGATGAGACACCTAACTTACCAGTGATTTTTCCAGACTATATTATTTTAGTATTGGCATCCAGAAATTTGAAATTAGCTCTTCCTGGCCATAGAACACATGGAAATGAAATAATTAGCCCTGGTGGTCAGAAGCCCCTCTCTCATGCAAGAGCTGGTTTTTAGGAATCAGTTTGATGTCAGGTAACTTCTGGATCTTAGTAACACCCTGTATCACCTACTATAGGCTTTAACAAAGCCTGCAGTGGAATCTAAACAAGACTGAGGTTTGAGTTTCCAAAAGACTAGGGCAGAGGCACAGGTAGTGGGAATAGTAGGGAGGGATGGGATTGGGGTGATGAGGAATACAGGAGGACTATGGGAAAGTTTGGATTGTGAGGCTGAGAGCTTAACTTAGGGAGATGTATGAGCGTGGGTCAGTGGAGAGGAAGAAGGTAAGGCTGCCACAGGTAGTCACGTTGCACAACTTCAATAATATTATTGCACTTACATATTATTGCACTTACATATTATTGCACTTAGTCATAAAAAGTAATGCCTTACTCTGTAGATTACCCTGAAGATACGAACAGCTGAAACAAAGTTTCACGAACCTTTCGATTTTTGTTATCTGAACTAATTATATTGTGCAGCACCAAAAGTTCCTGACCTCTACAACAAAGCCTCCCAACATGAGCAAAATGCTACATTTCACTAAAAAAGACAGATAAAATCAAAATCTCAACTGTTACTTTTTGACTTGAAATATTTCAGATGGATTGAAGGAACAGGGAGCAGTCATTTCAAAGTATATCCAGTGGCTAAAAAGGCATACGTTCCAATATCAATTATATTGTAGCAAAAAAAAAAAAGGCAACCCAAAAAAAAAAAAAAAAAAAAAAAAAAAAAAAAAAAAAAGANCAAAAAAAAAAAACCATGAAAAACTCATAAAAGCCAAAACATTCAGACATGGACAGTTGAAATAAATTTCCCTTCTGGATTTTAACCTCAGACTTGTTCTGGTAATTTCGAATACTAGTGGACATTTTGCTTAGTTGGGGAACACAAGGTAATCTCTTTCCATATATAGCCAAATCTATGAAAAATAGCAACACTAAGACCCCAAGGAAACAGGAAACAGAAATCATTTATCTCTCCCATGCAGACAACAACAGAATTATACTGATTCTGCAAAATAATAATTAAGTCTTTTCCCCTCAAGCTCATCTTAAGCTGCATTATTTTCTCAGTCATATAAAGAATATATATGCTTTGTTTTCTTACCAGACTCCAGACCACCTGAAGAAGAAGACAGGTTAGAAGCCCAGGCACAGAAAACAAGCCCATGTTGTTCTCCAGCCTACAGTTGTGTGGACAGAATTTTACACCAAGTTGGTATTTAAGATAGAAAATATCATAAATCAAAACCTTTGTCCTCTCAACAACGATTAACTCACCTGACCTATATTTTTCTCGTCGAGTAAGCACATCATTGTCAAGTAAGTCCATCATTACCGTATTGCAATAACTAACAGAAACATTTTAATTATTTTTAAGAACTGCTGTGAGAAAAAGTGTTGGAGAGAAATTGAAATACAGGATGAAATAGGAATAAGAGAAAGGAAATATAGGGGAAAGACACACTGAAACACCAGAAATTCCATCTAAATTAAAAAAAAATAAAATCTTCTCGTGTTTTTAAGCACTGGGACAAGCTGCCCAGAGAAGTTCTGGAATCTGTCTCTTTGATGACAATCAAAACACAACCAGACAGAGATCTCAGTGACCTGCTGCAGGTAACCCTGCAGCACAACTGCAGGGGAATTGAACTAGGAGATCTCCAGAGGTGTCTTCCCACCTCAGTCATTATGTGATTCAGAGAATAAAGCTGGCACTAAAACCTTTTGGAAAATGCAAAGCTACTTCTAGTGTTGATGTATGTAAGACACTGCATTTATCACTAGCGTAAATAATGGCATCCTTCTGGATTACTTAAAGATTCCATTCACATGAATTTTTTAAATGTCAGTACCATTGTACTTTCACCACTGTCTGTGACTCTTGAGTATTTCTTTCAACTTTAACCATCTCTTCTACTTCCTAGCTGTTAGTGAGTGCTGGGATTGCCACAGCTTCTTTTTATGCTTGAACTGCAGGTATTTGTGGTAATTGTATGGTCAAGCTTTGCTAACTTTTTACTTTGACAGACCAACTACTTGTATAGACCTACACAAAAATTAAGAATTGCATTTAGATTTTTTTATTGCAAATTCAGACTCACAAAATTATTATATCAAAATTAATAACATATTGCATTCTATTTTAACATCAGAGCTGATAAGAAAGAAAGATCCTAAGTAATGAGGACTCCTAAGCCATTTATAGCTGCTCAGATCCATACTTGTTACATCATTGCGATGCATTGAGAAGTAGCAGTTGTAGATATTATCGTTCTTATAATGGTATGGTCTTTTTCTATGAAAGCAACTAAATATTAAAATTCCCTACTCACCAATAATGATGGTGTCAACTGTTCTGAAATCAGTGTTGTTTGGTAGATCAAAAAGCTCTTTTGTCAAGATTTCTTCTGCAAGTTCAGCAGCCCTTGAATTCTGCCTGTTGTCATCTCCAGCTGCTGGGAGATGATTGGTACGGGTTCTGAAGGATGCCCATGCACAAAAAACCCTGAAACCCAACTGGGATTGCAAAGCAGATTTGTTTTTATTAGATGCAGTACCAAATAATACATACCGACCCCTGGATTTTTTGAAATGCCGCTGAGCAGAAGAAGAAGATGGAGCATGGTCCTCAGGTGGGAGGGGCAGGCAGGCACTGCACCTTCAGGGATCCCTGGATGGAAATGGCATACATCTTGTCCTCTTCAGCCCCTCCCCAGAACCACACCTCATACCTCCTCCTCTTGGAGTGGAATTTTTCCAGTTACGACATCATCTCACACTTGGCCAGAGTGTGAGATGAGTCCATAATGGCTCACGATACCACCTCCATATTAACAACAGCTCCATTGTATATTGTTCTTCTTTCAGGTTAAGTTCCCAACACATTGTTTCTCTTAAGGGTCAAATTCCCACCAGTTGAACAATAAGGATTTCTTCATTGCCTTTTCTTCATTATCTGGTCGACGTGCCCAGCAGCAGACCAAATATGGCAGGGCCTTAGACACAACCTTGGTCCCCAACACATGGGACCACATGATCCGTGGTTGGAACACGTTGAAACTCCACCATACAGTGGTGTTTCAACAACAGTACAATGCAGCATGCAATCTATTAAAGATCAGTTCAATGATACTAAACTAGAAATACAACAAATAATACATAGAAACCCAATACTTAAGGCACAAAGTAATACTAATCCCTTTTTCAGCCAATTCCAACTCCGTGGCCCTACAGCAAACAGATTCCAACTGGTGTCTTCTACAAGTTGTTGAGTAAGTGTCCGTAATTCCTGTAGTTGTGCATGGACAGAGTTAGAATAGTCACTTAAGTTTATACAACATACCTAATCAAAATCTTCTCACCAATGCTCATATGTTAAAAGGTAAAAATCAATTGCTGCTCGATTTTGCAGTGTAGCATGTTTAATGCTGTCTACATCAATTAACAAATCAGATATAGCTGTGCTGGTAGTATTGCTAAACTTTGCTAACCAACAACTAACTCCATCCAGGCTCATGAGGGTTTGTGCACTTGCAACCCCAGGAGCCAACGAAGAGGTAGTGATTGTCTTGGTAGTGTTCTAGAATTCAGCCGTACCTCTGTAGTCAGGAGTAAAAGCAAGTGTGCTCTGAGTATGACAGTAGCGAGTTTGGTTTTGTTGGATCCATACTGAATAGTTATATTTGGAGATAAGAAGGTTAGTTTTCTTAAGGTACATGGAAATTTAATTGCCATTGGCACTCTGGCCTAGGCTCAGTCCCAGCAGATTCAGACGATACCTTGTGGGAGTTGCATACAAGTACTAAAACTCAGGGTTAGCTGGGCTGTCATTGAATTATACCAGCATGAAGTATTTTAATACAATGGCAGCATTGACCCACCAAGTTATAGGGTTATTTTTTGTGTTAATAAATGTAAAGGTGGCACAACTATCTGCATTCAAGGTGCCTAAAATCCACAATTCCTCTGGGGGTAAAGCAGGGGATTTCCCGAGGTGGGACAATTGTTACCAGAATCTGTTGCCAGCCGGACAGGCCACAGGTGGAGGGGTGTGCAGGGGTGCTGTTACATAAATATTGCAGCTCGTGTGCAGTGAGAGCGACATATCGTGTCATGGATCAGACACATTGTGAATGGGGTTCTGAGCCACAGCAGTGCTAAGGCACCATAAGGTCTGGTCACCTTAGCCAGAGTCACCTAGATGTTTTTTCCAACGGGGTATGAATCTGAGGTACCCTGTTAAAACATAAACTGGTGTTTATGTTTTAAGAAGAAAAGTCACCTCCCCACCCCTTCTCCCACTCCCACCTGTTACTCCCACCAGAAGTGTTTAGCAGGTACTCAGTGCCAGTGTTGTTCCCCTGGAATGGTAATAGTAACCTGCTTTGCTTCTGCTGCTATCACCTCAGCAGCCATAGAACCAGGTTCCATGGGGGTTGATACTATGCCTTTGCACCTCAAAAGTAAAACTGCACAGGTCCTTGAATGGATATAAGGAGGGCATAATCCAAAAGAAAATTGACCCAATAGTTCCACTGGGGAGTATATGAGTAGAAGAAGTGGTGTTCCTAATGCCTACAGTGAGTGGATGTTAATTTTTCTATTGTTTAAAACAGTGCAATTATAGAATAACTCCACTGAAACAAAGGTAAAATAAATAATAAAAAAAGACCTATATACATCTGAAAATGTCTCTGCTTTTCTCATCCTTCCTCTACACAAAGAAGCTTTTGATCAGGAGGATTTTAGTTTTATCCAAAGGCATCCAGCCCATATGCACCAAAACCATCCCACAATGATAACCAAAGGACAGTCAGTAGGGACAATAGGGAGTGTTGTTTCAACATTGGCATACACTGTGAAGGAGAACAAAGATAACTTCCAGAACAATAGTTTTATTCAACAATGGTGAGAAATATGAACTGAGTTTTGTTTTAAATCAATAGTGAAGGCAGTTCAGTATAATATTACAAATCATAAAAATAGAAAAAGTATGAAAATTACAAAGTGATAATTATAAGTAAAGTAATATTATTAAAATGTTAGATCAAGCTATGGAAAATGTTTTTTAATTTTCTTGTGCTGCTCTAAGCCTTATTTTCCTTGTGGATAGGCTAATGATCAAGGCTATGGAAACAGAAAAAGTCATAATTTTCAGACCAGATGAAACTTGGTGATATACATTAGAAGCATTAACAACTCCAGAAAACTGCTGTAGGAGCTGTTTATTCATCTCTGTATCCTGCAATACCCCAGTATGATATCATATCTTTCAGCAGATGAACTACATCACACCAGGACCTCAGTGGACAGGTTCACATTGTGCTTAGGTCCACAACATTCTCCCAGGTAGAGGTCACCTAGCTACCTTGCTCTCCAGTTTTCCTTTGAAGGAAATCAGCTAGGTCCGATCAAAGTGACCAAAGCACGAGGGCAGCTCTGTGGATAGCTCACTACCAACCCTTCCCAAAAGACCGCACGGACCAGCCTGCACTCTGTAGGTTCTGCTCGGTGTAGTTCTCCAACACTACTGCAAAAAACCTCATATTCTTTTCTGTCATACTTCAGAACTTGCAGCACATATTTTAAGATTCATATAATGAAACCTCCACTCCAAAAGACTGAAACACAAGTTACATGATACACTTTGACTGGAAAAACACATAAAAATAGCAACTTGTAAGGCTGCTCTTGCTTGTGTGTGTATACAGAATTTAACACTACAAATCTACTTGCTACTAATGCAGGGTTGAAAGCAAAATATAAAAAACACTTGCTTGTAACAAATCATGAATAGTTGCTTGGATTTCTGCATCTCTTCCTGGAATCTTAATTCTGGCCTGTGGCCACCGTGCGGTGTCAAAAGCCCAGTCAGCAGGTTTTTTTCGATTCCCCGCACTTCCCCAGGGGTTCCATTCCCCAAGATTACCTAGCTGCTGCATTTTTTCAATTATCTCATCCAGAGGATTTCCTGTTTCATTAATCAAAAGGGTCTTTATTGCATTTTATATGCTGGGGGAGCAGTCTTAATCAGTCTATATCTCATGGTAACAAACAGGGATCTTGCGTCAGAGCGTCAGTGTCCCCAGGAAAAATTGCTGCTTTCATTCCTTCCGCCTTCATTCACTGTATATAATCTCACAAGGTATACCACAGAAACTCAGACCCTGGTTATGCATTTTCTGTGGGGTATTTAATACTATATCCCTGAGTAGCCATGGCTAGCAAATTAGTACCCTGTGCATAAGTTTTAAATGCATTCTTTTTAAAAGAAATTTGGGCTTAGCATAAAGAATTTCTTTCAATCTCCAGCATCCAAGGTTATGAACAAGAGTTAGAGATTGCTTAAAGAATCATCAGCAAGGGTATCAGCAAAAACTAGATTTAATATTAAGTGACAGCACAACAAAGTTTGTTGACGAGATTCACTCTACTACTTACAGAACAGTTCAGGCACCCAAAGTTAAAACAAGCAACAACAAAGCCAAATCAAAAAAGAATTGAACAAGGAACTATCTATGTGTGTGTGTTACAAAAGGACAGTGAGGCAAGGATAAAAAGGAATATGGCTTAAAAGCTTAATATCATTCAACAGTACTTTAACTTATAGTTTAAACTTAAAAATTTAACAAAGGAACAACACTTAACTTATGACTAACTTGACTTATAACTTAAGTTATACCTTAACTGTAATCATTTAACAGAAGAATCACACTTAACAGCATTTAAACTAACTTATAATTTAAAACTTAAACTTACTTACAGGCCTAGCTTACTGAGATCTCAGATTGCAGTGCAGCAGCAGCAGCTACAAAAACTTGCCTTTGCAACATTATATTGGCCCTCAGCTGTTGTATGTCCTTATCTTGTCTTGTCTGTTTTTCAAGCTCTGTATTCTTTTCAACTGCAACTTTGTATGTAAGTAACAGACATTCAGCCATGCATCTAGCATGAAAAAGCCGCTCTTTAGAGGGCTTTTGAGGAGTTTGCACAAACTTTCCCCAATATTTCAACACTCCCATGGGATCTTTAGCCTCCCATGGCTTGGGCTCAATACTTGTACAAATTTCTAGTGTGTCCCACAATGTGCTCCACAGTTCCAGTGTCCACCCCAGCTGCTCCACTGGTGGAGGCAGGGCCTGAGGCTCCTTTTTATGAAACATCTTTACAAATGCACTACAAATTAAGACGTGATAACGACAACAGAAATAGTGAGGGCAATAACTCTGTTCTAGTGGTATCATCCAGAAACACCACAAATACAAAGGACTAAGAGTTCTTCCAAGTGGAATATGAAATGTACTTGAGCTATGTTTACAATACACTGCACAACAACAAGAGTATGACAGTGATTACATTTTGGACACAGAAAAACATTGCAAAGTTCCCACACACAGCTGAGTACTCAGACTAAGTCTTGACCTCCCATATGCTGCACACACACGGAACAGTGTCTCTCAGTACAGCTATGAGTTTCACTTTCTTGGTGCAACCACGTGCTCCACTGCCCAAGCCCTGTCCTTTGTTTACATCAGTTTTTGTTCTCTGGGCATCCCATCCTCATCACCATTAATGTTACAAGTTCTGGAGGATGCTCGTGCACAAAAAACCCTGAAACCCAACTGGGATTGCAAAGCAGATTTGTTTTTATTAGATGCAGTACCAAATAATACATACCGACCCCTGGATTTTTTGAAAAGCCACTGAGCAGGAGAAGGAGATGGAGCATGGTGCTCAGGAGGGAGGGGCAGGCAGGCACTGCACCTTCAGGGATCCCTGGATGGAAATGGCATACATCTTGTCCTCTTCAGCCCCTCCCCAGAACCACACCTCATACCTCCTCCTCTTGGAGTGGAATTTTTCCAGTTACGACATCATCTCACACTTGGCCAGAGTGTGAGATGAGGCCATAACGGCTCACGATACCACCTCCATATTAACAACAGCTCCATTGTATATTGTTCTTCTTTCACAGGTTATGTTCCCATCAATTGACCAAATACATTGTTTCTCTTAAGGGTCAAGTTCCCACCAGCTGAATAATAAGGTTTTCTTCATTGTCTTTTCTGCATTGTCTTATCTTGTCAAAACTGGTCAAAACTGACCAAAACTGAAAAATTGTACCCATTGTTTCTTGATTATAGTAGCTTACAAGGGCTTTCCATAGATGGTGAACTCAACAGAAATAGCACAATTTTGGTCTTACTACTTGATTTTGGAAGAAAGCCTGCTTTTCTGCTCCCCTTTAAATGGAAATAATCACTACAGTTTCTCTCTGTTCCCCATCCCCACTTCTAAGACATATCAACCACTACTAGAAGCTCGCACCAAATTCTTGTCAGTAGTGGATAGAGGGATGAGGGGTTGTATGAACCTCTGTGTCATGACCACTGCTGCTTTCAGGACTGGCTAAAAAGAGAGTTATCTAAAGAAAGTATTAGCAAGTGTGAGAATTGGCATATAGTGACACCAAAGAGAGAAGGCATGAAAGTTATATGCTAACACACACTGCTGTTTCATTAAATAAACTCAGAGTTTTGACACCTCAACTGGTCATCTGGTAAAATAAAACCAAACGCAATGGAAAAATAAATACTAAAAAAATCCCAGAACATCAGGACTTTTAAGATAGAAGCTCTTGGTAGAAAATTCAGTGTCACCGAGTAAGTAGCTAATATAGGCTTTTTAACACACGTTGAGAAGAAAGTAATTAATACAGGGGCAGCCTTCAGGAAGTTTTTCTGTCTAACCATGGAAGATCTTTTCAACAGACCTTATCTACTTTTGTGAGCATGTTCTCTACAATGACACACATTTTATTACTGACTTATTGTCTGTGTTCAGGCAATATACTTACTCCTTATTTTTCTTCAGGGTTTTCCTACAGAACTCCTTGCATTTTTCTTACCAGATGAATACAACCATGTGATACCTCCAAGACTGAGGTCCACAATAAGAAACTGAGTATTACTTCAGATTAATTAATAAAGAGTAGTGCAACTTACTTGAATAGACAGTGTGCATTTTCGGAAGAACAAAAAGAACGGCAGTCTTGGATTAAGTCTTTGTTCCAAAGCTACCAGGGCATATATGTTGAGGAATGCACCTGGTCAAGGTACTCAGCTTGCAAGCTGCAGATTGAGATGCCCGAAAGCCTTGTGAATGGTCAGACTGAGAAGTTTCCTTAACATATAACAGCCAAAAAAATACATGTCCTTTCTCGGCACAGTCAGGGATCTATGAAATTCAAGAATGTTATTTCCATTAACATTTTGATCTGCAAGTAGACCACCAGTATCCTGATTGCAAGCTCTGAGTTTGAAGAAAAATAAAAACATTAAATGCAAAGGAGCACTGGTCAATTGCTTTTTCCTTTCTTGCAATTCTTTGCCTCTAACATGTTTCACAACTTTTACGACTGCTAAGATATCTAATGAGCCCTGAGTAACTATAAGAAACACCTGCAAAATCTGAGCTTTTGCCAGTCAATTACATTTCTTTCCCCACAGACTCTCATGCTCTTGTGCTGCTAGGAGAAACAAGGAAAATGAAAGACATCTGAGCTTGCTGTGGAGCTTGCTGCTGATCTATTGCAAGTGACTGCCTGGATCTCCTGCTGAGCTCACTTTGTGAGCACCAGAGATAGAGAGCATCCCAGAGTAGACTGCATGTTCCCTGGGACAGGCACCGTGTCATCTTGCCTTCCTAGTGGCACTGTTGCCTGCGGGCTCTTCCACAGCACAGCAATAAACATACTGCAGTGCTTTTCCCCAGCCTTGCTGCAGAAGAAGGAACATCCATCAGGCATCATCCAATGCAGATGGCAAGAATCACCTGTTTTACTCATCTTTGTAAAGCTACTAAGCTTTGTAATAATCTGGGAAGAGATAGTAATGGGGGCTGAGAGATCAGGAAAAATGAGTGGAGGAGGGCAAGAATGCTCTTTTAAAAGCCAAAGGAACTTAATTGCAAAACGCAACTTCAGCTAACTACTGAGAAACATAAACCCAAGTAAAATTAGCTCCATACATATAATGATTTTTTAGAATTTTTGGTATGTAGTTTCATATTTGAATAGTTTTGTTAATCTTCTGTAAGGCAGCAGAGATGCTTTGGTAATTTTGCCATCTGTATACTGCTCAGTAAACAATGGTGATTCATGACTGCTCGTTGACATTTGGGTGGATACCTGTCTGATCGAAAGTTTCAGGGTCAGCTTCAAGTGATATGGATTCATTACATAACATGAAAAGTGCTCGTTTGCAGAACATCACGTGTCCCACTCACAGCAGTGCTTATAGTTCAAATGTGAAAGGAGCAGGAGGATACTTGATGGTCTATTACTCTCAGATAGTGGATTGTCCCTTGCCCTGTCTCAAGCTTCCTGCATCATCTTGCACAAATTGGGCCCACTTTTTCGGTTAATCTCCTAGAGATACTGTTGCAGTTTTATCTCCTTGGTTGATGAGGCAAAAGCAGCAATGAAGATAAGAGCTGTCAGATAAACCTGCAAGATAACAGACCCTCGATCAAATCCAGAATCCTACAAATTCAACACCTAAATATTTAAAGTTAGGAAGCTCCAGTGTTTACAAACCTAGCAAGTGTCATGTGGGATGTAATGAAAAAAAGTGAAACTTACACCAGATATCAAATACAAGTGTTACAACTGCTTGCAGAGAAGCAAACAAGGCAGGTTTGCTTTCATTAAGAGTTTATCAAGAAAATGAAGCAGACCTTCAGCTTCCTTGCACTGCTTAGCTACAGGTAAATTAAAAAGCAAGGTTAAAAAGCAAATGGCAGAAACTTGGGTATAACATTGCACATCTTCCTGCCCACTGCTGCTTCAGACCTACTTTAACCATCATTTTCTGTATGTGTAAGAAAACAGTATTTCATAAATTAAATAACTACTCATACAGGATTACACCTCCCTCCCTCTCCCAGGGTGCTGAATCATGTCTGACATGTTTTTACACAAACACATTTCACGCTAAATATGAATCAGATTACCATGTGAAACGAACTGTCACTGATCAGCAGCTACTCAAGTGGCTGTGGCTGGCCACTATCATGCCCCTGCAGAAGGACACTCCAGGGAGACTCATTCTTTCTCAGATGAGGCAACATAAGCTTTAGCTGCTACAGTTCCTCCCTTCATACCAGAGGGCTGTCCCAACCCCAGACTATTGCGAATGCTATGAAGGGATAACGCAGCACACCTGGAAGGGACACCTGGCAGACCTCACACCATCGCGGCGATGGAATTAGCGAGGGTGATGATAAGTGTGCAGTCTCACAAAGCCAGAAGTCAGGAATGAGCACTAGCCCCTTGTCACTGTCACAGAATGCATCAGTCCCCAGCTGCCCCCGTGTGCCTCCTGCCTGCACTACAGCGCCCGAGCTCGAGAGGACTCTGGAGAACGCCCTTGGGCAAGGAGAGGTCTTGCAAGTATATGGCGCTTGCAATAGCGTGTCACATTTAATCTTTGCTGGTGAACAGGGGAGCACTCCATTCTTCCCAGAGTCCAGAGAGCAACACTGCTTACTTGCCACAGATGATAAAGCAATATATGTCAATCCATAATTTTAAGATTTTAAAGTAAGTTGCAAGTATCCTTCCTGTAGAATGGAATTACCCCAGCCAGTCTCTTAAACCCCCCAAAATTCATAAAAGATTGATTGCATTTTATGAAACATCAGAAGAGAAATTCTGTATCTAACAGTGTTTTGGAGTACAATTACTTATTGAATTATCACCCTTAATTAGAGAGTACCCAAAAATACTCAGTGCCCTCTGGTGGTTTGAATTATGAAAGACAAAAAAAAAATTATAAAAGAAACTACTCAAGTTTGGTTAGTCTCACAACTAAGGCAGCACATGAATCTCACCTTCTATGGCAGTATGGCCACAGCAGTTACCCTGGAGAAAAAAACATCCTACACTCTTCAGTCCATACCTGCAGAACCTAACATAAGGTTTTCTGGGCAAAAAAGGGTGCTATCACCATCAAAGAACTGGGCTTTGTGAAAAGTTTTTGATTTTCAACCTGATCGTAATTTCTCCAATACTAAAACAGATCCTCCCCCTACAGAAAACAACAAAGTAAACGGCTTAAAACGTATCCAAAAGCAATAAAATCTATCTGCTAAGACTTTCCCATTCTTTCCAAGTGCAAAAACATTCTGAGAAATACAAACTCCTCTAGCCATAGAAATAAACATGTCTGCAGAACTCCATAAATTATTGGTGTTAAGCTTCTGAGTTACTGTATTTACCCCTGTGGCCCACACCAGCCCCATATTAAGGGCACAGCCAGAGGAGCTTATAAAACATACAGAATGCGAAACAATAATTAGTAGCCAAGTAATATAATCGTAGCAATTTAATTGATGACTACTTTAAAAGAGAGAAAAGGGAGTGGGAGGGAAATAGGCGGTGTATATTTATGAGAACTGCTGTAGGGAAATGCACATAGAAGAAAACAGGCGGTGAGACACGGAATAGGTTGCCCAAAAAAGCTGTGGGTGCCCCAGCCCTGGAAGTGTTCAAGGCCAGGCTGGATGGGGCAACCTGGTCTGGTGGAAGATGTCCCTGCTTATGGCAGGGGGTTGGAATGAGATTATCTTTAAGGTTCATTCTAACCCAAGTCATTCAGTGAAAAAATGAGTGACAGAAACACAACAGTAGAGAAAGAATGTAAATTAACAGTGAGAAGCACTTTTCTCAGCGACTACACAGCCTCATAAGACTAAGCAATTTCATAAAAATAGTATTCTGTCTCTAAGCCCTGGGAAATAACCTACAGCTTCACAGAGCTGAGGAATGCCTCTAAATATATACAGAGTACTTTAAGGCACAGATTTGAAATATAATTAAATGCTACTCCACAGAATGCATTCGGCAGTGATGGCTCCTCCCTCCCTCCTTGCCCTCAATTTCCTAAGAGTTTGAGTTGTGGTGAGGCAATAAATGTAAAATTCACTTTCTTAGCTCTTTCCTGATCATGTCAGATTATATGTTACAGATAAAATAAGGCTGGTTAGAGCTGGAAAATGAAGAGGTGAAAACTGGTCCTTCCCAAAGCAGACTTAAGAGTTTGAGAAATATTAAGAAACAGTACAGACCTACTCTACTCATGAGACAAAAAAAACTCCATGCTTTGACCCTAGTAAGTCTGGAAATTCCCTGGGAAGTAGAAGTTTTAACATTATTGAAATGCCTCCTCATTGTAGACACACTGAATCTTGTCTTTTTTTTTTTTTTTTCCAAATACAGCCACAACAGGAAACAAAACATGATTTCTGGAGCAAATGTACACTGGAGAACAGACCATGTAGTTTTTGTGCCCTTTCATTGCTTGTTTCTCAAATTCTAAAAGAAACCTGAAGATGCCTTCATCAGATATTCTTGTAGCTCTTCTGTCTTGCAATAAAGCAGCCTTGGATGCCAGGTTATGCAGTCATTTCACAAATGTGCACTTCACCACATGTAGTAAACACTGTCCCATCCCCTAACACTGTTCATGAGTTGGTGTGTCTGCTTCTGCATAAAACAAAGGATACAAAAAATACACCATTCACTCTTTTATAGCAGAGTCACAGACACTCGTTCAAATCTCACCAGACTCAAATATAAAAAAGAGGGACCCAGAAATGCTTCCCAAACACAGAAAGCCTTCTAGTCCTGACTACCTGTCAGAAGATGAACTGGGTGCACAAAAATCCCCCTCTCTCCCTGGGAAAGAGGCCCTGGCTTAATGCTGGAAAACAAAGGGCAGTTTTACAGAGACCAAGTATCCTATAACCACGATACTGCCAATACATCACATGCATTCTCTCGAAGTAGTGGAATATGAATTGCTGTAATAAAATCAAATCAAATGAAATCTCTAACAAAGGGCTAATAAAGAGATTCAGAAGATACAGTGGTTTAGTTCGAGATCAGAAAACTAGATTCTATGGGGAAGAATAAATTAATAAAAAGGAAATTTACATAGTTTTGTTACAATTCTGTCATTTAAAGTAACACATTAAGTCAATTTTATTTCTGTATCTGTGCGTCCTTAGAATGCAAAAGCACAAGAAATAACCAAAGTTTTTTCAGCACAAGAACAAAGGGCAGAAGGATAAATCATCTAGTTGTCACTTTGCTGGTTAAAACTTGTAACCAGCCCAAATTTACTGGCAATTCTTTCTTCAGAAAAGCATTAAATCTTCTCAGAAAATCTACCTTTAAATAACAAGGTTTGTTAATGACCCCAAGTGTTACATACATCTTTCCATCTCCTTTTAGGATGTTATTTCTCTATTAACATTACATGGAAGAGCAACAAGCAAACATGGAAACAAGAAAATATGCATAAAGCACATTTGGGCCAACCTATCATCTTTCCTGCTTGCTGGAAATACCCAAGGTATGATACAAGGTATCTTGTCTCAGCACACAGATGCATCACCAGTCACATCTCATCATTCCAGCAGTATACACACCGTTCCAGTAACTCCAAGTGTGTAGACATACAACTGATCACATATTTAAGTTTTAGAAAGCATCTGAAAAGGAAGAAGTAGCACCAAGGGAATTGATCATCTTTATTATGCAACAAAAAGAAAAATAGAAAATAAAATACCTTAATAGGAAAAAACCCAGAAGGTACAATTCATAACATATTGAAACCATACATAATGCAATGTGAACATGAAAACATTGTTAAGAAGCAATCTTCTAGTAAAGATTTCAGGTTTTGGGCATCACCCATCACAAATACACAGCTTTTTGCGCATATCTGAGTTTCAGTGAGAAAGATCATGACCAGCAGCAACATATTCAAATAATTTAATTTTCATTAAACGTTTACCTAGTGAATGTATTGGATGCAATCTCTTAATATCAAAAGTACAAAATCTTAAGCAAGGCAGCACCTGCCAATACAGATTTTAAATAAAGAGGATAAACATTTTGAAAGGTTTTTTTGTATTGCATTAATACACACCTGTTGCTTTAAAATGTGTATTCAAGTCTTTCAACATTTAAACATGACTAAAATGCTCAGCAACTATGCATCAAGTGACAACTAATTATTGCTATAGAAAAAATTGCTTCCCAGAGTTTTAAAACAGATGTCATTTCATTCGCAATTCCCAAGATATATTCAAGTAATACAAATAACTAGTTCCAACATCCATGAGGCATTCAGAATCTGTATTGGCTGTAGGCATTTATTGCCAGATCATATAAACATTTCGTTGAATCTAAAAAAGTTAACTAGACTTACATCTAACTGTTAAACTCCTTAGGAAATGTATGCAGTAATAAATCACCATAGTATGTGGTTTTATTTTAAAAAGGTAAAACTTCATAATCAGGTACCCTGACGTTCTTTTCTGTATAAGGGCACTGTTTAATAGTTGGCTTTACTGAGCAAAACTAAAAATCTACATTTTTTTCTGTTGGCTCAGTGAACCACTCCAAATCAGTACGTGGTCACACAAGCACCAGAGCTGACAGACAAGTGAGAATACATGGACGTATATGGGGGCAAACAGAGAAATTGGAATACAAGTTCCAAGTGTGGTCTGCTGTCAAAATATTATAGTGAGACAGTAACAAAATGCAAAAAATGTAGTTATAAAAAAGTATATAAGCTTCCGACAAGGTTTTTGAAATAGACAGCTATTTCTGAAATAGACAACTTTCTCTGAATTTTAGCCAGCAATGCCTTCAGTAACGTTTTACACTAAAAAAAAAAAATTAAGAAAGAAAAGGCAAGTTAAAATGTATAGTAAGTTAGTTCCAACACTCAATAAATTAGAACTTTCAGTTCTGAAACACATTACATTGTAAAATGAAGCATTTCAACCTTACCAGTTTGGAATATGAAATATCTCAGCACTTAAAGAATAATCAAAACCTCTGTTTGGAGAGGAACAGGGAGGCAGGCCACAAGAAGGAGACTGGCTGCACAACTGATATTACGACATATAAATCACCATCTAGACTAAAAAAATTACTGAGAATGTTTTCCACCACATATGCAATGCTCTTTAATAACAACAGCTTGACAATGGGTGATGGAAACACAAAATGCAGTCAGTCCTAACAGGTGTATGTTCAGAACACTCTCTATTTAAAACTCCAAAATGTATGCTGTGCAGCCTTCTTTCCCCTTCTCCCTTTTAGTATTATATAAAAGATCCTAAAGTTTTTACAAATGGATTTTCCATTTAAATTCAAAATTGCATTATTACTATTTTCTCCAATTTTAACAATGTTCTTGCTGGGAAGGTGGAAATCTAGAACAGGAACTCTTAAAATATGTTGGTCACTATTTTAGAGTAAGTTTGTTTCTTCTCAACAGTTTTTTGAAGCCTTTGGATGCAGGAGATGTACAAGTTTTAAACAGCTTTACAAAAATAAAAAGTTTTTGTAGGTGTGAAGCTCGTTTAGTTGTTTAGCTACACAGCCTTTTATGAAAGACAGGACAGACCAAAACTTCAATTCCAAATGCAAAACTATAAGTTCTTAAAAAACTCCAACAAGATCTGGTCACAGGCATAGGCCAAAAAAGTATACCTTTTGCATGTCATCTTGAATTGCTCGGAAAATATGTAATCTTCCTCAGGAGTACAGAGAATACGCCTCATCACATTAGTAAGCAAGCATCCTATTTTAGTTATTCCCAAAGAGGAAAAAATAGATTTAGTTATTCCTAGGCAATGGCATCATTCTTTCTCAATGAAAGGTGAAAAAAGCCCTGCTCTGCATTGTTGATCTATAGAAAAGAATTTTTTTTAATATTTTAAGCTGTTGTTATTTTTAGTCACATAGCAATAGTAAAAAACAAATCACAACATCAAAATAAAATTAGTCCTTGGCAGGACAAATGCCTGTCTTTAGCAGGAAGAGAAAAAAAAATAAATTATCATCTCATAAGATACCTTAGAAGACAGCTGAACTTGAAGAAACCCAACAGTGCAACAGAGCATCATTGCATGTCTTTTAAAGATACTTTCAAAGTTGGTTTTGCTGAATTAAAGCATCCTACATTAATCATATGAACATGTAATTAACACAGTAGTAAAAGTTAGAGAAAATCAAGACAAGAGTGAGAAGTTCCAAAAATGTCCCTAATTCCACAGGGGCAGAACTCAGTCAAGATGTCAAGCCTGAGTTTCAGCAAAATCACAAGTCCTTATGAGTGCGAAAAGAAGCTTAGCCCAAAAAGTGGGTAGTGAACAACATTTTTATTAATATACCCTTTAGATCGCCAACAGAATAAAGTAATTTTTCTCTCAGATAATCAGTATGAAGATGAAGGGGGCTCTACTTTAAAAGTTCACATGACAGGATTCTTGAACTGCATTTTGGTATTGGGCTTCTTCATCAAGCTGAAGATTCTAAACAAAATGAAAACATCATCAAAATGGACAAATACTCAAGATGTATCATAGTCATTAGTTTAATCATTCATCTGTTATGTTTTTACATAGGAAATGGCACCTAGACAAAGACTCTATGCTACTAGATTGTTGTTTATTTTGCGACTGGTCTTTTATTGTACCAAGTACCAAGAGACACATGAGACAGGAGAAGAATCAGTGGAGTGGGACAAGGCTCATTAAGCAGAAGGGTCCATCTTCTCTCCCTGGCTCAATTGCATTACAGAACAGCCAGCTCAGGAAAGCTGACTGTGTCATGCAATTCTTTCAACAGGGCTTCTAACCAGCCACAACATCCTCCATTAATAAAACCAAAATGGGATCCCCAGACAACAGTAATCATAGATTGTTGAGAATACATTGCCTAAAATGGGAAAGCAAACACAGAACACAAAAAGTCTGCTACTTTTTGCAGGAATATCCTCCAGGTTCTTAATATGCCAGAGTGATTAATCTTGTAAGTGCAATTCTGGCAGTTTCCCAAATCAGAATTCCTATCACCAGTTTTAGGTCATCATACATGCACTCATGGTGAAGAGCCCAATCCCCCCTATCAAACCCTAGCTCTTCAGGCCTTTATCACAGCTCACTCAACTCAAAGGACAAGATACATCATCTTTGCCATCCTGACCCAGTGAGACTGCCTGTGACTCAAATACTGTACCCGCTGCACACCCCAAAGCCTGTCAAACTCTGTAGAAAAAGCCACAAACTCTCCAGCTCTCTGATCCTACATGCAGAACCCAAATGGTTGGCTTGACTTACATCAGCCACCGACTACATCTGCGTATGTAGTTCTCCATCTACTTAAGGTCATTTACTCAAAGAGAGCCTGAAAAGAGGCAACCTAAACACTGATTAAATGACACATCTCTTTTTCAGTCTCTCTCACAACATACAGGAAGAGTAGCTGTAGCAGCAATACCAGCTAGTCAAGCTGCACATTGAGTCCTAAGAATATAACTTCACAATTTCTGCATTAAAAGGTCAATAATGTCCATAAATAGAGTAGCATCTATTTTATTTCCCCCAGAAACAGCAGTAATAAACTGTTCTAATAAACAGAATAAAATCAATAAATAGTTCAGATTGAGAACAATAAGCCAAAGATTTAACTCATCAGCTTGGAGCAGTTTGACTATTGACAACATCTATTCCCAGTAGCACTTCATGTTGATAACTAAGTTTAAGAACAGACAGGTCTGCTTCTGAGCTCCATACAGAACAGTAACACAGCATGTCCAGAGCGTGCGTTAGGTACAAGATTTTTATTTGGCATTTTGATTTTTAGAAAAAAAGTTACCATTTATTCCTCCACACATCAAAGAAGAAAAAGCTTACCACAAATTCTCCGTAGTCAAACCGGTGTCTTAGATTTAGATGGCTAACAAGATTTCTAGTAACTTGGTTAGTATCTGCCCAAGGAAGCGATACACAAATAGGACAGATCTGAATTCGGAGGGGGAAGGGAAGAGACAGAATGAAAAAAAAAAGTTATTGGCAATACAGAATGCATTAAAGACATGTTCTACAGGAATAACTAGTCTATTACTCAACCTCTACCAAAATACAGTAAGACATTAACATCAAATCATACTGCTAAGTGTGCTTTTCCTCAGTTGTGTAACATTCAAAAACTACATTTCAACTTGGTCAATTTCTAAAGTGTTTCTCTTTGGAGTGAAAGATTATCATATCTGTCTGAGTTAATTTAGAAAAGAAAGTGACTACTGCATCCTACTTATTGTTTGGGAGATTTTTCATAAAATTGAGATGATCAAGTAAGCCAAAAGAAAAATTAACACACCCTATACAGGTGAAAATAATAGAAAACCAAAGACTTTTTTCTCTTGCAGACCCTTTGGTTACTTTGGCTTACTTTTCAAGTAACTGTAGGTTTCACACAAAACCATAGTTACGTTACAAAATGGGATTCCATAGAAACAGACCTGAACTACTAAAAAAGGAAGAGTTAAGCATCAGGCTCAAAAACTGAGCCTGTTTCACACCAAAATAAATGAGACAGCTAAGTCAGAAATGCCTTAGAACCAGCAGATTGGACATGAAACATTTTCACATCAAAGTCACTCCTCAATTTAAATGCACTGCATGAAGTATATTGTCTGTCTTTCTCAAACCGCAGTGATTGTTACAGATAGAGTAGCAACTGCACAGTTAAAATTGTCCACATAATTACAATGAAAGTAGCTTAAGAAACATACATAAGCAGCTCTACTTACCACAGGAACGATCTGATAAAGATGTCTATTATTACAGTGATCCAGCAAGCGCTGTCTGGTAAAATTGGCTTCCTGACACAGGGGGCATTTGAAGGTTGGGTGTCCACTGTAAACAGAAATACAAGAGTATTAAACAGAAAAGAAGAGTTTCATAAGTAGTGCTAAGAAAGTATACGAATGAAGCTATCATTGTTCTCCCTTCCTTTGATAACAACAAAAAAACCCCCCACACCCCCACTGACATATTAACAGATCTAAAGGGGCCCCAGTGCTACTACCACATTGCAATTTTGAAGTACATTTACAATTAGTATGCCTAAATGCACTCTTCTGAGACTTGGGCTTCTTTTGTTCCCACTGCAGCTACACCCGGTTTTGCTTTCTTGTAACACCTTTTAGTGCAAATCCTTCAAGAAAGTACTAAAATACCCAAATTCTAACAAACAGATACAAGTGTACAAGAAACTACAGGATTCTATAAATACAGCTCCTGATGTTTTTGTGGGGGTTTTTTGTGTTTTGGCTTTTGCATTAGCAGAAGTTTGCACTGTGACTATCTGAATCTATTCTAATAACAACTATAGACAAATAAGCAACCTACCTTGTTTCTCCTTGACGTATTTGATTATTAGCCATCTCTCCAGTATCAGCTATTCCATCACTCCTGCTACTTTAAATGTGGTTTGATAAAAATGAAACTTCAGATTATTTTACTCAACTATCAACATTTTAAAAGTTTAACAGTAACAGAGGTGGGGGGGAATATGTATTAAGTCCCATGAATTCCAAGGCTACATACAATGACACATATCCTAACCCTCACAACTTTTCATTTGGATCAAGGTATGTCTCAGTATTTACAGAATCACCAAGGCTGAAAGAAACCTTCAAGATTATCTGCCCAAATGTCAACCTCGCACCACCCTAATCACCATTACATCATATCCCCAGGTGCCACATCCAGACACCTCCTGAACACCTCCACAGGCAGTGACTCCACCACCACCCTGGGCAATTTATTCTAATGCCTGACCATGGTCTCAGTAAAAAGAAAAGTTTCTACTATCTAATCTGAACCTCCCCATGTGTAACTTAAATAGTGAGGCCATTTCACCTTGTTCTTTCACTTCAAGACACGGCAGAGGAAACTGACCCTCACCTCACTACAACCTCCCCTCAGGTAACTGCAGCAATGAGGTCTTCCCTGAGCCTCCTTTTCTCCAAGATAAACAACACCAGCTCCCTCAGCCGCTCACCACAGGACTTGTGCTTCAGACCCTTCACCAACTCCACTGCCCTTCTCTGAACTCACTCCATCACCTCAATGTCCTTCCTGGATTCAGAGGCCCAGAACTGAACACAGGATTCGAGGTGCGGCCTGACTGGTGCTGAGTACCGGGGGACAATCACTGCCCTGATCCTGCTGGTCACACTATTGCTGATGGAGGCCAGGATGCCACTGGTCTTCTCAGCCAACTGAGTACACTGCAGGATCGTGGCTCAACCTCTATCAACCAGCACCCTCAGCTCCTTTTTCATTGGGTTGCTTTCCAGTCATTCTTCCCCCAGCCTGTGGCACTGCCTGGGGTTGCTGTGACCTAAGCGCAGGACCCAACACCTGGCCTTGTTGAACCTCACCCCACTGGCCTCAGCCCATTGATCCAGCCTGTCCAGATGCCGACGCAGAGCCTTCCTGCCCTCCAGCAGATCAACACTCCCAACCAACTTGCTGTCATCTGGAAACTCACTGAGGGAGCACTCAACCCCCTCATCCAAGTCATCAATAAAAGTGTTAAACACGAGTGGCCCCAAACTGAACCCTGGGGAACACCACTGGTGACCAGGGGCCAACTGGATGTAACTACATTCACCACCTCCCTCTGGGCCTGGCCATCCAGACAATTTTTTTCACCCAGAGCACATCTGTCCAAGCCATAGGCTGCCAGCTTCTCCAGAAGAATACAGTGGGATGGTGTCAAATGTGTTCCTGAAGTCTAGATAGACAGCATCCACAGTCGCTCCCTTATCTACTATGCCAGTCACTTTGTCATAGAAGGAGATGAAGTTGGTCAACCAGCACGACTTTTGTAAACCCATGTTGACTGGACCTGATTCCTGGGTAGTCTTGCACGTGTCACGTGATAGCACCCAGGATGATCTGCTCCATGACCTTCCCCGATACACCAAGGTCAGTCTGACAGGTCTGCAGTTCCCTGGATCACCCTTCTGATCCTTCTTGTAGATGGGCATTACATTTGCTAATTTCCAATCAACTGGGACTTCTCTGGATAATTTAATTACCATGGTGATGCTTGGTGGCATACTACACAACTTCACAGGAAAATGGTACATAATACAACAAACATTTAGTCAACAAGATTGGAAATGCAGGTGACAGCCAAGTACTATGAAAGCATCATTAACTATATGAATGTAAGACACGTAGCACTTTCTAAGTTTTTTGACTTAGGAAGGTGTAAAAGGCCTTTAACTGCCATGTAGTCACACAAATAATTTGCAACTTTTAACTACAACAAGGTAAGTTTTCTTATGCTGAGCACAAAATAAACTTCTTTCCTAAAGGAAGAGTAAAGCAGAATAATATTTTAGAAAGTAAATTTGACCATATATGCACCTCTAGCTAAGCCAGAAGAAACTGTACAGACATGCTAAGAACATGAATATTTACAGTCACAAATACAGTAATGGTATATTTTTTTTATACTTCTGTGGTATTATAATCACAGGTATTCTACTGTGGCAAACTGCATAAATAGTGATATCAGAATATTCAGACACTTAGGTGAAACATTGCTGCAGCTAATTCCAGTAACAGCTTCAACTTTCAATGGACTGATGGGTTGAAAACCAAACACTGAGAAGTTCAGACTGCTAAAAATAGAAAATCAATGGCAAAAAAAAGGGGATATATATAGAGTAAAGCTCTGTGAAATGAACATATAAAAAGCTTTTCAAAAATAACCAAAAATCCCCAAACCCTACCATCAATGAGAATATATGAAAAAAAGGTTAGCTTTACTGCCTGAAAACAAATGGCAAGCATAATTTGATTTTATGGTGTGTAACATACTGGAATTCCTTATATATTTCATAAGAGATCTGTTCAAAATAAATTCAATCGAAAGCAAAAGCTTGCACAGTAATGTTTTGAAACAGGATACCCACTAAAACAAACTTAGGAAAGGGGAGGGGGAACAAAAATAGACAGGAACTTCTCCAGAGGTAAATATTATGAAATATGTTACAAAGTAAGCTACTCAAATGCTGTCAAGGCAAGGAAAGCAAGCTACAAATATTAAATGCTTTTTAGGAGAGTCTCTAGAAGACATTTCAAAGCCATCATGCAGAAAGGTTTTCTTCTGTCTGCTAAGAGTAGAGAAAAAGACCTGGAAAAACTCCTAGTTTGAAGCACAAAATATGGATAATAATTAGTGCAAAAAGAAGAAATGCCCTGGAAAAAAATGCTTTCCATGGGGGGAGGGGGTGGGGAAAGAAGATGCACTGTTACACATAGAACACCCTGATTACCTGTTCCCTGTTGCATCTTGGGAAATCTGTAAGTTTGGCATAATTGAAGAAACACCATATTCATCCTGATACTTCTTACACGTTTTATAATGCTGTCTCATCCATGAAAATCTAACCTGAAAATAAAATGCCAAATTACTGAAATCATACAAAACAATCCAGGGATAGATAGAAGGAAGAGATAATTCTGCCAACAGAAAGCAATGCATGCAGGAATTATTTAGACCTATGTGCAGCAGAAACCAGAACTTGTGTCTCCCTTCAGAGCATGAACACTTTCTTCACCAACAGGACGTCTCCAATTCCTCTCTCCTCAGAGCCAGCATCACTCTGTGAGACTGGAGAACATTGCCACTCAAACTGCTAGAACTGCTAGACATCTGAGAGCTCCCTCAGGGATGAAAGATGCAAACACCATTTAACTGAAACAAAGTCACTGGAACTACATCTCCCAGATCCAGGATCACTAGGTGATGAGCTATAACACAGAGTGGCTGTGAGGACGGGATAAGCACCACTGCTCCTTCAGTCTTCTCTGGCCTGCTGTTGCCCCATGCAAGGAACATTTTCTTTTTGAATTAGGTGTCTTCATTTACTCATTGGTAGGGGAGGGAAACAAATAGGTGAATGATCACCAACCTAAGGCTGCCTATTGACCTTTAATTCAAATTAAGAGAATGAGTTGCTTAGATTTGTCAGAAGACAGCTGTGTTGGATATGCCCATGAATTTCAGGTCCAACAGCACTGTCAGAAGGTGCTCACAGGTCTAGAAGCTGAACAAGATCGTATCTTACATGCCTGTGCCTAAATTCCATTAAAGTTATTCTCTTTGGTTCTTCTGTTGAGTTTACTAACTTGCTATCAGTTTATTTTTCCCCACTTTTTATCTCAATGAATCATGTGGAACAATGCAAGCAGCTGAGGGTTCCATTAGTGCTGATCTTCACATTGGCAGAAGTCCCAAGTGAAATGAAACCAACATAAAGACTACCTGGATCTGATGTATTTTGTTATAAACAAAAAGTGTGGCTGAAATCCTGCATCTGTTTATATCAAAAGAGACATAACTCTTGGTTTCATTGAGGGTCAAGATTTCACTCAGCATTCCAAAAATAATGATCCCTTTAGAAAGGAAATGAAAGGAATGTAAAAGGACTGATGAGGAAGGAGGAAATTACATATGATTGATCATGTGGGCGCTGCAACGAATCAACTCGCATATTTTGGTTTTAAATTAAATTTTATAGCAGCTTGAAGCAGTTGCATTTCCATACTGAGAGTTTCTGAGGTTTTTCCATATATCTGCAATTTTCACGTTCAGCTCCCTAACTTTCCTTTTGCCAGTTTTATAGCTATATCCATTTTTTCCATCTTTTCAGGGAAAAACTGGCACTCCACTTAAAATGCCTTTATTGACAATTCAAGATGCTCTTTCTGTTTACACCTATTAGGTACAGCTAGCAGGCACGGCATGCCCAGTTTATGCACAAGCCATCCAAAGCTAAGTTCAAATTGCTATAGGCTCTTCAGCTCCAAGATGAGAATGACACACAGTAAAGGCGTGTCTGGACAAAAACATGAAAAATTTATTCAACTTTTTTTAAAGTTTTACTCTACCTGCTTCTCACAGCATCTACAGCCCCCAGAAGCTTTCTTCATACTGTTTTCAACATCTAGGGCCCTTTTGGGATACGTTCTTTCTTTTTTAGTCACGCTCCCCCGGCAGAGAGGACAATGCGTTCCACTTTCTCTTATAGCTGTCAAGAAGCACTTCCTGCAAAACCTAAATTGAAAAGTTACCACAAACACAGGTTAGCAAAATATACAGTTAGATACTTTGTGCTTGAAGAGAGCTGGATGATTGTTAGGGGAAAAAAAGAGAAGCGTCAGAGTAATTGTTTACCGAATACAAAGTTTGACATTTAAAAGAAACATTAAATAATGGTGCTTATGATGAAGTACATGGAAATCAGGGGAGTTTAGCAATGCACTCTAGATAAAACTCTTTTTATTTATTGACTGGTATTACCGAGCTCCATACCAGATTGATCACTAATGAGATATTAAATGGTGCAGCAAGCACGTGATTTTGGACAATCTTATCAGCGTAACTCCTGTTTATTTATTGTCCTTAATCAGAGCCAAAACCACTGCAAAGCTTAATTCAGCACGCGTTTCCAGAGACCTCAGGTCATCAGCTTTTGCAGCTCTCCTTCCTTACACACCAGCTGCCCAAGCTATTTTGCTTTTCTACAAAGTAGCACGTTGTAATCAAACGTCCCTCTGGAAAAAAAAAATGCTGAATAGATGAACTGAAAAGAGAGAACAACTCACACTACCGTCCTTGTTCGAAAAGGAACGGGGAAAACCATGAAGTTAAAAACCGCGAGTTAGCCCAGACAGCACAGCAAAACTCCCCCACCGCCGACCAGACATCCGAGGAGGTGGGGGGGCTTCTCCTAAATGACCGGTCCTCGTCGGCTACAAAAGAAAGAGGCGAGGGGAGGCTGGAGCAGCACTGAGCTCGCATCCTCACGGCCAGCGTCCCCAGGCCGAGGGTCCGTGCGCCGGGAGCGGGGGGGAGCTGAGGAGCACAAGGCGGAGAGCCGGAGGAGGCGAGGAAAAGGCTTGGGAAGGGGCGGGGGGTCGGGATACCCACACGTGCTGGCAGTTGGCGGTCCTCACGGGCGTTTTGAACACCTCCTGGCACACCGGGCAGTAAAAATCATCCTCGCTGAAGCACGCCGGGGCCTCCGCGGCCCCCTCGGCCATGGCAACA
>VXBC01008097.1:972076-988947 GCA_013399945.1 Ploceus nigricollis | reverse complement strand
TTAGTAAGAAGAGCTGCCAATCTTCTTAATTCAAAACTATTTCTGAGGAACAAATTCTTAGGAGATGGTCAATAACATTCAGATTATGATCAGCCTTATTCAACATTTTCAAGGAGTTTTATTTGAAAGTAAACATAATTCTCCCCCAAGAAAAACAGCAAAAACTGCTGATTTTTCAAAATATGGATGTTTCTAGAAAGCAGGTCATGTGGAGCTAAAATCTATCAAACTACTAAATGCCAGTAAAATGTATTGTTTTGTAGTCTTACACAAAAAATAGGATCCATCTTAAGTACTATTCCAGTATTATAATTTAAAAATGTTAGTAAAGGATTCATGTTGAATTACATGAAACAGAAACAAGTCCAACTAAAACAAAACAAAACAGAAAAAAATCAACAAAGAATTCTTCTACCAAATTGAATTCACTATGTTGGGATAACAAATTTAAAAGTGCTTTTAAAAAGTCTTCCACACTGAGGTCTACCTTATTACAGCAAGTCCAAGCTTCTGTATATGTCTGTATTTTTCTACGTATTTTTCCTAAGTTCTTAAATGAAGTCTTATTTTACTCAGACATAACTAAGCAGTGAGAAGCAGCAGCTTGTTATTGTTTATATCATGACTCATTCATGCTAAATCATTACTGAATATATTCTAGTTCAAACCTTATTACAACATTGTGGCTACACCTAGGGAAGAATCTCCTTTGACTATGGGCTCAGTTCCTCAAGCATTTTATTACTGGGTCAGTATTACACTAATATGTTATATAATCATAATATTCAGCTTATAAAAGTAAAGTCCATTTGGGTGAAATAATTATTAGTTTGTGGTGAATTTATTTGTCCATTATATTAGCTCTTAATATTTTTGAATTAAAACTGGAAGGCAAAAAGGAAAAAAATTTAGTTTGGTGAGGGGGACCCTCCCAGATCACATCTGGCTTGTTTTTTGTGATGAAAACCTAGACCAACTGCACTAAAAGCAAAAAATATTCCAGTGTAAGGGCCTGATTCTGACCTCAGTGTAGTCTTCAGCCAAATTTTCTTGCAGATTCATTAAGGATAATTGGGGTTTGATATTGCTGCTGCAACTGGCTGTCTGATTTCCATGAACTCAGATCCTCCATATAACAGTGAAGTACTATACTTCTGATGAAGCACAATCATGAGATATTTTTATGTCCTTTATCCGGTCAAAGCCAATGTAGTGGGTCAAGAAGATTCAGCTCCCATAGGTTTAGGTCTGAGATTAAGATTTACAGCAGCACTGGCAGAATGTTTTAGAGCTCTTTTAGATATCAGCTTGATGAATTCCAAAAACTTATTCTTCCATCATTATGCTGGTGGAATTTCTGTTTATACCTGCCATTAAAAAGGAATCTTAATAGTGTTAGTTCTCATGCATTGATACATCTCTGGAATTATTTAGCAGTTAGTGTTCAAGGCTGCAAACCCATATTTTGCATTCTGTTGTGTTTCAGCATGTACTTTCTGTCTTGGCCATATCAGTGGCTGGAATTCCTGCAGAAGGAAGGTAAGTGCAGCAGTAAGGACACATCCATGCCATATTCTTTAAACCTGCAGAAATACAGAAATGACAGAATCTATACATAGAAAGAAACAAAACCAAATGCTTTAAAATAGGCTTTCAATAAGGCAGGGGGTAGAAAAAAGAATAAACATTTTGCATCACATGACATCCCTGGTGTAGCATGCAGGATATTTGTTCTTCTTAGAATATGTTGTTAAGATTGTGCTAATTGGTCCTGCAGCCGTGCTTGCATCAAGCAGAGCGCTGGAAACAGACAAGCTGAGCCTCCTGGTAGCACCAAAATGCACAATGAATGTGAGGATTCACTGAGAGCAGAAGTGAGGAACTCATTCCCCAAGGGCCAGGCAAAGCCTACAGTCAGTGATTTTAAAACCTGACATCACAGCAAAGATTATTTCATTTTTGTAGTGTTGCTGCTGGACATTGTCACAAATACGCACATTAACAGCTTACTTAAAGTCTTCCTGAGCCCAGAAACAGAAGAATACTTCATGCTGCTCTTATAAGAGACAACCATTTTGGGGATGTCCTGTGCAGGGCCAGGAGCTGGACTCTATGATCCTCTGGGTCCCTTTAAACTCAGGATATTCTATGATACTATAAACTATCCAGATTGTTGAGACAAAGCAGTTTCTCCAGCACATGATGAAGTCAGGAGATGGAGAGTTACACTCGGGGTTTTAGGCAGCAGTTGAAGGGGAAGCTTTGGGCTGTTGCATGGCAAGTGGTTTCTTGATTTAGCCATCTCGGGGTCTGGCTTGGGTAAAGGCATACCTACCTCTGGGAGTATTTTAGCCACGTCTCTGGTTTTGGGAATAACAGCAGATTGAATTAGTGGTCACTGCAGCTGCTTTTGAAAGTTTTTTTCAGCTTTTGTCAAATTTGTCAGATATGACGGATAAACTTTGGTGGATTTTCTTGCAGAGATGTGGAAAAGACATTGCTGCCCTTTAAGTGTCTGAGCACTATTGAAAACTCCTGGTGCTAATGGGAGAGGAAAAGGCCTTCCTTTACACTTGCTTACTGCTTTCTATCATGTCGAGATAGGGATCTGAAGCTCAAAATAACAGCCTGAGGCTGCATGGAAGGACAAAAGAAAGGATGCACACTGACTCACTGACGGCCCCTCTGGCTTTGGAGGAGCTAGAAGAAGCTGTTGTATCAGACTGCAACCTTCAGTTTATCACAGACTCTTCCTCAGATACTTCTACTCAGTTGGCCATTTTAGAGCGAATCCACCTGTTTTTCCCGTTGCTAAAATGTTAATCTTTGCACCAGAACTGCTAAGGCAGAAGTCCACCTTGCTCCCACCAGTTCTGCAATGTAGAAGGCAGCTCCGGCAGGGAGTGGGGCTGGATACTGAGACAAAACCTCAAACCACTGTAAAACAACCTGCTAAGCTTGCCAGAGCATTCTGCAACAGCATTTCTAACATACTTAACAGCCTGTGATCGATCTATAGGAGGATTTCAGATGTAGTCTCTTCTTTGGAAGCCACTATCATCTATAGCTCCACGGAGCCGTATAAAGTACAATCAAAGCCTAAGTCAGACAAAAGGTGGTATTTTGCAGTTATTTCACAGACGTATAAATGATTTCACAAGGTGCAAATAGGGTACAGCAGAGACCCGACACGCTCCCTGTCCAAGGATAAACTCTGAATTGTTACACACTGTTTGCCTGCAGGCAGGTTTTAACTTAGATCATTCCTGTACTTTAGACAGGGTTGAAAAGGTTTCTTTGTTTCCCTGAGGAACAGATGAATCTTCTATAAATAACCCTGTACAAGGTTCACAAATGCTGTCTGAGAGCTTTCCCCTTTTAATGTAACAGAATATAAAATCAGATTACCCTTTGCTAGTTTGTTCACCCTCCCTCTAAAACTGTCAGTAGCAGGAAAAAAAGTTGATATAAAGGATAGAAGGATTGGTGAAGAACAACTGCACTCATGCATTATATGCAAATGGTCTTATGCTGTTAGCCAGTGATTTCTTCACTTGACTATAAAAACAACTTGCAAAAAATTCAGGTTCAGCCACAAAAACCCCTCCACCCTTAACCCAATTTATCACTTTGTTTGCTCAGACTGGACCTAAACACATAAAACAAACAAACAAACAAAACTTAACACAGTGCAGATAGATTAAATAACACCTAAGCATCTCAGGATATTGACTCTGAGCCCTGCTAAAGCCCTACAATTTTTCCCTTCCTGCCTAGCCTCCAAACAATTGCCATGAGTCTCTAGCCAGAGGCTGCCTAACAGCTCCCAAATACTACAGAAGCATTACATTAGTTCATCTAGGAGATACTGAGGCTGCTCGAAACAGTTGCACTTTTAGACATGCATGCATATATTTGTGTGTCTCAGCTCAGGAGCACCTAATTTTCCATAATCTGTGACCTGGCATAAATAGTGAAAACAAGCCCCACCGGATGAATAGTGGAAAAGGCTCAACTGTGTAGCCGGATCACTGCTGGGAAGGAACACTGCAAAGCTGACTTAGCTTCTGAGGCCACCAAATGATCCTGGAAACAAGGGAGCTCAGAAACATGCAAGGAAACCTTTCATCCTTTTTTCTCATTTTTCTCCCCCTGGAATTACTCCTGAAACTGGCTTAAGTGACACTTCTGCCTGCCATGAGCAGCAGAAGGAGGCCTATGCCAAGTGCCAGGCTTGGAAAGGGAGCAACTATTGAGTACAGATGTAACTGACCAGGCATTTAAAAATAGCGGTAGGCAGAGATAGGTTATCTCAAAGCTGATGATTCAGTCATTGATTACTTTTAAAAACACATTTCCAATAGCACTGGAGATGGTGTTTTCTCAGGTGTGGGCAGCTGTGGCCCACATTCCTTGTGCCAGCATGATGGACCATCAACTACCTCTGTCAAAGAAAATAGGGAAAGGCTTAATGGCTAAATGTTACTAACACTGACAACAGATATTTCAGAGAAAATTATTTTGCTCTATTTGTAAACGTTATGAAGGATTCTCATTTTTATCTGTTTTCAGCCTCTTATTTCTTTACCCAGTACTCTGATGATAGTTGTGATGGGGATGTCTGTGGCAAATGACAAGATAGGGCAACAGAAGATATGAGACATGTCTTTGTGTTGGCTAACAGACAAAAATGTAGGTTAATTTTAGTAGGAAATTAAGGTGCTCAAGGAGTGCTGAGCTGTGGAAACAAAGCTGTGATTTTTCTTGTCATATTCTCTCACGTCATTCACCCTGGTGCATGAAGCTTCTCTGCCCACAGTGGAAATGAGTGCTGAAGCCAAACGAAAATCATGGAAGGAGTTGAACATGTACAAACATCACACAGTGACCTTAATGCAGTTGTCAAAGCAATCTACAAAAGCAACTGGGTTGGTTTTGCCTGTGATGAAGAAAAAAAAAAGGCAGACTCCTTCTAGGTGTCCTCAGGCATGTGAACACTCAAAGAACAAAGATAGTGTTCTATTTATTTCTGGAAAAAAAGGTACTGGAAAATATGTGATACATTCAATAATGCATATAAGGGTTTTGGGATCTGTCTAGGTTCTCATTTGGCTAAAAGTTGCATCTGCCCTATTAAATACAGTTGGAAAAGGTTGCAATATCTTTTGGGCAATGTCTTTTTTATCATGACAGAATATTATTTTTCTTTATTATTGAGAAAATTTGAATATAGAATCATAAAATACTAATATCTGGCAATTCATGAATATATTTTCCAGTATCCAATGTATTTTCCACAGCTTGATATTTTTACAGAAGCAAAGTCAAGTATGACCCAATTTTGAGTAAGAAATAAAATGGGAAATGCAGTAGACTTGGCACTTCCAAGATGAAAGCATCGACATGTTCAGTTATCTTTCAGTTTGCATCTGGCCTGCAGTAAAACTAGTAATCTCCTGTCAAAGTGATTTTCTTGGAAATTTCCATCATAGATTTGGTTTTGGAGAAGTTATCAGCATTTTCTGGGCCCAAACTCTGCGGTGATTATTATCTCATATAAACAGCGTTTACAGTCATGTTATTAACTTGCTAAATCAAACATGTAATGACAGCAGAAGGACAGAAATATTTCCTGCCTTTGCTATTTATTCCTATGCTATCCCCCTGATGAATAATAAAAGCAGATCTAAGAATTGTATGTCATCTTAGGTAAAACTCACAAAAACCAGGATAGCAGCATGCATTGCTATAGAAACTGCAACAAAGTATGTTCCAGCACATGTGCAATCTTGTCAGTCACAAGATTGACAAGTCATTGTCAATGAATTTTCCCTGAATTTCTTGTCAGTCAATGAATTTTCCCTGACCAGCTACTGGTTTCTTTTAGTATCCAGTAAATCAGGAGGAAAATAGTAATACCATGCCGCTGGCTGGACTCTAATTTTGTCTATTAGTGCATTACATTTGGTGTCACTTGATTAAGATTTAGATCTGAATTACACCCAAATTCAATTTCTTTGCATATGACTGCATTAATAATCTAATGTGATAAAGGTCATTAGCCACTCTAAGATAATTAAGTGCTAAGATTATTTTAAAAAATCAATCAGGGACTAAATCTGTAGGGTTTTTCTTCTGGTAAATCACACATGCATTTAAAATCTGACTTAATGTAAGAATGAATAATATATGGAAAGCATTAAATCAGGAAGGTTAAAAGTAAAGAGCTTTTTTTTAGAAAAAGCAGACCAATAAACCAACATTAAAATACCCAGCAAATAAGCCCTTAAGTGCCTGTCAATAATATGTGAAAACAGAAATAGCATTGTCATTGTTGACGTGAAGAATGGAAGTCTCATGAAGACAGAAGTAAAACTGCGTTAGAGATTTCAGGGATTACTGATGATATTTTTCCAGTACTCAATAGATGGCACACATGGAAACCTGATTGTGGTGGGAAGGGCTGGAATGAGCACGAGGCTGGAAGGTTGTGATGGCCTGAAGACAGACACAATGCTCACAACCAATTACATCAAATGAGGTCACATGGAGAACAGGCTCAGCCAAGCTCTGTTACATGTGCACGTGTTTACGGCTGAGTAGGCATTTACAAAAGTGTTTGCATTTAATGTGGATACACACATACAAATAAATTCTATGTATGCCTGGTTTGAAGTTTCCTAGAAAAAAATTAGTTAAGAAATAAGGAAAACTGAGAATGTATTAGATGAGAAAATTAACAGTATTAATGAAAATTAGAATGTGTATCAGAACACTTCATTACATGGTGTTAAATAGTATTTTACATCTTAAAATGAATTTTATTTAAAACCTTTTCTGGAAAAGGAAGGAAAGACAATAGTTAGAAGTGGATATCAAACATAAATATGTCAATAAAAATTATCAAACAAATCCAAAGAAAATTCAAACCTAGTAAAATGAGGGACAACAGAAGGAACTCTAAAGTAGAAACAAGAGAAGGTAAAACTGCAGGTAAGATTTGGTGCTAGATTAATAGGAGAGTGCTAATGTTAGCTACAATATTTGGTAAGGAGTGAAAGGATGTATTTACATCTGATCAGGGTAGTGGATAATTTGCTAGGCCAAAATGCAAATGTAAGTTTTAAACTGCATTAATAAAATTCTTTTAAAAAAAAAATATTCTAAAAGGAAGGAAGAGAAAACTTGCATAGAATAACCCCAGATGAACTGGCTGAAGGGTTTTCTGTCTTGCTGTTAATCATTGTTAATAATTCTGAGCATGCAATGGAAGTCCTTCAGTGCTGGACTCAAACAACATGTTTGACCCCATCAGTTGTAAAATGTAAAGTATGAAGCACCATCAATAGAAATATATTGATACTCACTAATTTGGTTTTAGAAACAGGACTTGGCAACCTCAGTTCAGGCTGTACTCTGATGAACTTGAATTATAATTGAATTTTGTAACTGTGCTGATGTAATCCACTTCTATAGGGTATTTAACTTAGTCTTTCATGGCCTTCAAATGAATATAAAATAACATTATATAATATAAATGAGATACTTGGAAAACAATACATGCTATGTGGCAGATCTTACAAAGTAGCATCAGAAACATACATACTTGACCTAACCATAGGTAATATTTTTATGGACATTGTGGAAACAAATACACAACCACCAGGTGACTGTACTTGCAGATGCTGGAAGCGGAGATGAAGAGATAAATCATGATGGCAATGTAGATTGCACAGCACAATCTGCATTCCAGGATAAATTGGACCCATTCAGAGAAAGCAGATCCGAAAATGTCAAGTGCAATCTCATATATCCAGGGGGAAAAAAAAATGTGTGCTGTACTTCTGGAAGATTAACTAGGGGCTGAACACAACCTGGCAGCAGGGTGGAGAAGCAGCTTGCACTTCCCTGGTAGCTCTGCTATCAAAGAAGCCAAATGACTTCTGATGGGAAAAACAATACTATAAACTGAAAATAGGATATTTATTGCATTGGATTCACTGCTCTTAAGTGCAGAGCAAGTGAAAGAAACTCTGCTAGTGCAACTTGACTAATTTTTTTTCTTATCCAAGGCATAGCATACATCAGATAACCTCTGCCCACAGATAAGACAAGGGGATAATGGAAGGGGTTGAGAAACAGGGCAATGTTTCCCAAGCAGAGGATCTGGGATACATTCTTCTGGTGTAACCTGAGCATGCATATAATGAACACTGCTGTTAAACCACGGGGCATTTTCCCACCCACACAGAAGCTGTGGTTTTGCAGTTGAGGATACATGTTGAAGCACAACAAGGGATGTTTGTTGATTGACCTGAAAAGAGCACACCGAGTTGCCTTTCCTCTTTGTTCCCTTGTCCTAGTTGAAAATGTTAAGATTGTAGAGGATTTCCTCATATGAGTTTCCTGTCATTTATGCAAGTCAGAAAGAGGCAAGGATTGCCTACTCCCAAAAAAGGAGACATTACACCATGCACGTATGTCAGGCAGCAGTGCTGTTGCCATGAAATGTGAATTTTAATTTCAGTGAGCTTATTTGCATCATGACCCTTCATCTATTTACCTGATTTTAATGACACTATTATATGAGAAAGTAATCTGTGACTATTATATTATTTAGTGTAACTTTCTAAAACCTTAATGTCTTAACCTTTGTTAGAGTGAGTTATACAATTAAGTAATTGGGCAAGGTCAATTGAAGTAGACACATGGTGCCTGGTGAAAGCATGTGTTGACATGAAGCTGGTTTTATAAAATCATGGTGTAATTTCTAGCTTCTGCTTGTACCTTGAGAAACGTAGTTCCCCTAGGGAAAGCCCTTGTGAATAAGAAAAGACAGCTGAAAAGATAAGCCATGTAAGTACTGATATCTTTAATGACTAGGATTTTAAGAGAAGGTTTTAAATCCTTTTGTTAATTTATGAAATCACTTCTTTCATGGCAAAGTGGCAATACAGTGCCCAAAATTTACTTTTTGGTATCAACATTTAGGAAAACTTTTGAAAATTCCTTCGGTATTTTGATTTCCTCATTCTTCGTATTTGCCTCAAGCTCTGATCCTATCTGTAGCTGTGGCTTCCATGCAGATTCATTGACCACCCCACTTCAGTCATGAGGACCTTCCCTCCTGCCTGTTCTTCACTGACCCCCAGAGTAGTGCTCTGTCATCCTCATCTAACTGAGATTTGAGTCCAATGCTTTTTCCTTGCAGAATTGTCCTTCCAAGTCCAGCTTTCTTCATCTGTGTGGTTTTTTCTCCCACCTGTGTTTCTTTGCAAGTTAGTAACCCATGTCTGCTGTCTTAGCTTTCTAGATTTGTCTCTTGTTTTGCCATTTGGTATTTATTGCCTGACCAGTGAGTCAAAGCACTCACTGCTTTCCTGATCAATTTGAAGTAGAAATTATTTGCAATGAGTAAATTATTTTCCTCCATGTGAGAATGCATGCTTGTCTGAATGTTCAATTTTTCTGTGTATCTTCCCTGCAATTTCCTCTGAAGAAACTTTTCCTGGGAAGGAACCAGCAGGCCTGAGCTGGTGCCCAGCTGAGGAATCCAGACAGTTTGATTGATCCACCAGGCTGGGCTTTTGGCAAGTGGACCAAGTGAGTGAAAGGAGGCCTTGGGGAAATCAAGAATAGGAGGGAAAGGGGAAGCAAGCTATCACAAAAACTTGAAGTTGCCTTAGAAGGGCATAGCCACAGCGATCACACTCAGGTTAGTGACATTACACCTCTTTGCCAGGCTCAGCTCAGGAGCATAGGATGACTTTGATGAAGTATAGTAGGTGTAGAACTAACAGTTAGTTCCTGTTCATCAAGAAATTACCTCATTATTTTTTTTCCCCCTTAAACTGGAACAAGAGTTGAAATTTTGAAATCTCCTACCAGCTGGCATTTTGGGAGTAGAAAAAGTCAGGAATATGAAATACCTTTCTGAATTAGACAGAATTACTAAATGCAAAAATTTAAGCAGGCTGTTTAGAAGTGGTTGGAAAGTTTGGATTTTACCTTGCCATATCTGGTACAGGACACAAGACATGGAAGAAAAAGTGATTATATCCTCTGGTCAGGGCTTTCTAATTTGGGAACCAGTATTGTCATGCTGAATCTATCACACTCCTTTCCGTCCTCCATTTCCCTTCCTTCCCAAACAGCAAAAAAATAATTATGCATTCAATTCTAGTTCTCAGTAGGCAGGATTGTTCTCTCATGTGTTTGCATTATGCTGTCTGGAAGCTGCTGGAGTGGAGTGCTCTGATTTTTTATCCAATTTGACCCATCTCTTCCCAAGCTGAGGCCTATATCCTTACAAAAATATAGGAGCAATCACGTCTTGCACACTAAATCCAGTGGCTTCTGATATAATTCAGATCAGAATTCATTCCTTTGTTCTTCAAATTATAATGCAGCAATTAAGATGTTGAATAATATCATAGACTAAAATACACATGATGGCTCCTAAGATAAAGAGTGTTTATTTTTAATGCTGATCTTATTCAACAAGTACTATGGTTGAAAGATATATTAAAATGAGAAAACCTTATAGATTTTAGAGGCTATTTGGACAGTTTCATATTTCCCTAAACTTTCCAGGCACAGAGAATAAAAGGAATATGTAACTTTAATGTTTCCCAAGAGTGTTTTTGATAATGCTATCAGTAAAAAAAAAAAAAAAAATCTCTTGAGTAGCATTTCTCATTTGCTTTTCTCTTCCTCTTCAATGACTTTTTTTTTGCAAAAAAAAAATTTACAGTGACAGAGAGTCTAAACAAGACACTTTCTAGGAATACAGCAAATTCTATTAACTAGAACCCAAATAACAAATTATTTGTTTGAAAACGCTACTTCTCACATCTTTAAGCATACAATAAAGACAGTTTTAAAAGTTTCTGTCAATTCATTCCCCCTGTGACGGGACAGATGAATCACATCTACTTGACTATTGCAACTGGTAAACTCTGTCAAGCTCAAAATGGCCCTTCTATGCCTACCTATTGTTTCCAATGCATTGAAGTATATTTTTCAGTGAAAATCTGAACTGCTGATTCAAAGATGAGATTTCTTTAAATGACAAGGAAAAGTTTGTTTAGACTTTTTTATTTGTTGATCTCTTAAACATAGTAAAAGAAGTATGTTTGTGGAAGGATAGAGAGGTGATTCTAATAATAGGAAAGACAGGAAATCTCAAATTGATTGTATTCCCTGGAGTAATATCTAGTGAACAATGGAAAACTGATATTATCATCTCACAGCATTTTATTATTATTTTATGACATTGCACTACATAGCACTGTATTTATGTATCCAAAAACCTCAGAAAAAATACTCTTTGTGAACCAGGAAAATACTGATTTCTAGGTGAGAATCTACTGTTTGGTTCATTTTTATCTTCTGTCTTCAAGAGTAATTACTTAAACATGTTGAACATAGAAGAGAAAATCTGGTTGGATACAACAATAATGTGCCATGACTCTCTTTTAATGAAAAAAGATGAGAAAAATGTAGTATTAAGATGACTTAGTAAATTCCTCTGCATAAAGCGCATTGCCATTTGATTTAAAAAAAAAAAAGGATTCACCTCAGGTTAACAGATGTAGTTTATTCATGAAATCACATATCCACCTGAATTTCCACATTCCCAGCTGTCATTTCTCTAATTATTGCTCCAGTGACTGTTTTTTGCCTTTATCTCTATATTGCTTAAATTTAACATCACTCTGATAGCTAAGATCAGTGAAAGCAGAATGGAATCTGAGGAACCAGATTTAATTTATCAGTTTTAATTCATACTTTCAGTTATTTGTCTCCATTTATGTATATGCATACTGTAACCAGTGCTTGCCTCTCATCCACTAAAATGCACCTGCTTGCTTTGGATCACCTACAAATCAAAGCTGCACACTGTACACACATACTAATAAGTCATAAATACTGCAGTAGACACCTTGTTATAGGGACACATTACATGTAGGGCTTTTGCATGTGACTAGGACTGCAAAAATGGAACTGCTTTGGAGAAATTAGTACAAATGCTGCCTACAAATGAAGAACCAGTTTGTTAGTCCGTTGTTAGTGTAGTGACTCAGTTTCAGCAAGTGATGGGCAACAACCCCAGGAATTTCCCTGGCAAAGGGACCCCCAGAATCAGGAAGATTCCTTGACTACAGTTTAAAAGAAATGAGCAGCAGGGATGACAGACTTTAGGTACAAATCTCTGAGATAATTAGGAAAAAGGAAGTATGAGAGTGCGTGAGAGAGTGAGCGTGAGAACTTCATTTTTTCTTACAAGGAGAGTAGCAATATTTGTATGTGTCCAAAGTTTTGTGGTGAATGGATCCAAGGACTCTGTTGCTGAGTTTGGTCCACTTGTTTTACTTAATTTCTTCTTTTTTTTCTACTTATCTCTCTCTTTTGTTACTGGCAAAGAATAGAAGATTGGTGCTAATCCTGGGCTGAGTTGGGGGGTGGTACACAGCTGGTTCTGGGGAACAAAAGAGAGGTTATAGAGAATTATTGCTTTGGAATTTTCAGACAGAGCAGGATCACCAGAAGCTACTCCTAGCTCTTTCTAAATACCAGGAGCTGTTCACTGGAAGAGCTGTATTATGATGTCTGTAAGGAGAACTGCATGATCACCCATTCCCATCCCAAGCCCATCAAGGGCATTGGGATCCCAAGTAGTTAGGGAGAGTGTACCATTGATTTAGGAGAGCAGGAGATTGATGCCTGCTACCACCTTGAAGCATGGCTGGGCAAACCTTTCCCATTAATCCTTGCAGCTTCAGATCTGACCTTCTGCTTCAGCCAGCAGACTCTGTCCAGAGGATCACCTGGACAATGTCCCAGCTACCCTGGCCTTGATACACACTTGAGGCCCCTGGAACAGTTCTTACTGCCTTGCTGTCTAAAATCTTCCTTCAAAACTGGGTTTTTTCCTTGTCTTTTGGGAAAGCTGTGTTGATTCAGCTTAGGAGGAGTTCCTCTTCTGTGCACGTGTTGTTTTTCTTTTGTCTTGCAAGCTGCAGAAGGGCATTTCATGAGCTTTTCCTGATTTGTGGAAGGCAGTGAAACTTAGAGGGCTACTGATGCATGGCAGACTGCAGAAACAGCTTTGCTCTGGCAGCAATTTGTCTTCCATACCAGTGTCTGCTGACACAGATGACCACATTGTTCAAGTTTGTGAAGGTCATAAGCAAATCCAAAAGTTGAAAAATCAGGGTCCCAGATTAACCTTGAGGAGTTACCACACAACAGCTAACTGGTGGTAAATCTATGTTGTTACTGAAATTGAAATTATTTGTATTGCTGTGGTTTATTTAAAAAGCCCTCAACCAACCCTCCAACAGATAGCTTCTTGGGTGATTTTAGCTAAATCTTGAAATTTTAATTTCAAGTTATGCTGCAGAGGACGTAGCAGTGTATTATGGGAGCTCTCCTCTCCTCTCCTCTCCTCTCCTCTCCTCTCCCCTCCCCTCCCCTCCCCTCCCCTCCCCTCNCCTCCCCTATCACCTGGTTGGTGGCTACCTGTCCCTGCCCCTCCGCCTGCCCCTGGGGATAAAGGGACGGTCGGGCCACCTGTAGTTCAGTTCTGTTGGAGCCATGCCATGTTCCGGAGCTTGTAATTGGAATAAAACCTGGATGAAACCCTCCTTCGGAACTCACTCCTTTTTTCCACCTTAGCCTAAAGCCTCTCCACTGAGGAATTCCGCTGGCAGCCTCTGAGTAAGCCAAGGGTGTCACTGGGGAGAAAGCACCCCAGCTGCCGCCATTGGGCTCAGCACCAAGGCAAGCCCAGGCAGGTCTCCATCGGAATATTGGTCACCCCAATAAGCGGATTGCTGTGAAAAACATTAATTCTGTAACTCAGAAATCTGAGCTGAGCATAAACTTAAATGTGCAGTTGAAGTTTGCAAGGAGCTGGGAATCCATGTTGTAAACTTTGAAGGACATAGTTTAACCTGCAGCTACCACAGGGAAACAACTACATCCCATATTTAAATGACTGCAAATGAAAGTATTTGATTCAACATGAAATCGCAGTTCTTGCAATTCTATATTCTTTTTCCTCTGTTTTAAACCTACATAGTAATACAAATATTTTATTAACAGATGGAAAAATCCTTTCAAATGAACTTCCTCAGTAGTATCTGAATTCAGCAGAAAGATCTAGCTTGGTTATCTGCATAAAAGAATTGCAAAACTTACAAGTTCAGGAAGCTTCCAGCCCAAAGGAGTACAAAAGCACAACTGGCAGCAGCAAAGAAACAGCAAAGGGTAGAGGCTAAGCAGTTTCAGCTCCAAATTTTACAGTCATGCTCTGGTTATTCTTACAATTGAAGCACTGGATATATTTTTGTGTCTCAGTGATGTTTATGCTCTGATCTATTAATGACATTTTCTTACTACTTGTTCTCTTTTTCTATTCCCTGATTAGCTGTCCCCTGTCCCTTTCCATCCTGTACTCTCTGACTTCTGTTCAGACACCATTTCCTTTATCGCACTGCTTTCTCTGTATTAACCAGTATTTCCAGTTAAATAATTCAGATGGTTAAAACATGGATTCATGACATTGTATTATCCCTCTGTACTTCTGTCCACTGTCTGTCATATCTATTTGTACATTGTCAGAATCTGAAAGCAAAATGTTATGCAGACATTGCCAGACTTAGGGTGCTACAAGCCCTTAGCAATGATTTATAATATTCCTTCTAATGAATTTTCTGCCTTGTAAATAAAGGTATTTGAATCCTAATTGACTGCCCCATTTTTTAGTAACAGATGTGGGATACAGCACCCTGAGCTGCTGTGGTCATTGAAGATGGGGTTGTTCATCCCTCCTCAGTACTCCAGGCAAGTCCAAGCCTGCATCAAAAGGTTCTCAGTCACCATCCCTGGAGGTGTTCAAGAAATGACTGGACATGGCACTTGGTGCTGTTCTTTAGTTGACAAGGTGGTGTTCTGTCAAAGACTGGACTCCATGATCTCAGGGGTCTTTTCCAACATAATTGATTCTGTGATTCTGTTACCTTGTCTTAGGAGAGCAGTCCATGAGATGGCAGAGCAGCCTTAAACTAGCGTGACAAAACTGGTCCCGTAGACAATGTCCTACTGGGAGAGATCATCCAGAGATAGAGACATTCTAAACATAAAATTTTTAACACTGGGTAAAAAGAAAATGTGTACAACATGTTTGCATTTACAGAGAATAAATTCTGAGCACTCAAATATAAGTTTAGAGCTGTTATAATAAAAAAACCGCCAGCACAATTACAATTAAAATGAATGATTTGTCGTTCTGTAGTGGCTACTGAAGATTGATAAATAGCCACATGAAATTTGAATTTCTGCCAGAAATTTAAATAAAAAATTGAATATCTGCCAGCAGGAGGTGATGATGGTCAGAATTTTAAAATAATTTTTAACCTCAAGTCATGTGTGCACAGGATCGGGAGTTCTGATCCACTTCACTCTACTGGAAATAACTCATGTGTTCAGAAGTAATGGATCAAGAGGAATGGCAGACAAGCACCATTTTCCCAAGGCATCCGTGTGGAGGTCCTAGTTTAAAGTATCTGTGAAAACATAATTTTAGAATAGCTCTGGGGAATTTTGAAATGTGGATAAGCCACAAATACTGTGGAAGTTGGCCTTCCCCTTGTTCTAATAATCTACCAAAGCAAAAAAACCATTTTTCTGCAATATTTAGTAGCTTTTAGATAACACTCCCAGGACCCAGTCCTGAACAACAGCAACTTGCATGGGCTATTAGATTTTTTTTTCTTACTGTCTATATTAAAAACTATTTTTTCATTCACAGAGGATGGGCTTTTTTGTAATGTTTACAAGCCCTGTCCCAAGGACTGTCCCTGGCAGGGTTTTAAAAGTCAGCCCTACTACAGCACTCCTTTTTTGTAAACAACATGTTCAAAATCACTTATTTCATCATGGATAATCACTGTTGTCTTCCGCATGACTTCCTTACTCAGGTGACAAATGCAAAAGGACTTTGGGCGATAATCCTGCTTTAACATGCAAATCTCAAAAAGAAAAGGAGCTATTTCGTCCCATTTAAATTTCATGCATACAACTGAGCAGTGACAGGTCTGCCAGAGAACACCCAAGCAACTCCTTAGTTTTTAACAGAATCACAGAGTAGGTTAGGTTGGAAGGGACCACAGTGGCCATCTGGTCCAACATCCCTGCTCAAGCAAGGTCATCCTAGAGCACATGGCACAGGATTGCATCCACACAGTTCTTCAGTATCTTCAGTGAGCGAGACTGCAAACCCCTCTAGAAAATCACAGCAGATTCACCCACACTGTAAAGAAGTTCTTCCTCATGTTCAAGTGGAGCCTCCTGTGCATAAGTTAACTGTTCTGGAGGGTTTTGTGTGGTTTTTTGGTGGTTTTATTTGGGTTTTTTTGGGGTATTTGTTCTGCTTTTATTGTTGCTGTTTTGTTGTGGTTGTTGTTTTGTTGTTGTTGTGGGGGGCTTGTTTCTTTCTTTCCGGGTTTTGTTTTTTTTTTTTTTTTTTTGAATAAAACTGACAGAACTGCTTTCCTTTGGGGGAGGTTTTGGGGCCAAATGCCAGCTCCTGTCCCACCACAAACCAGCTTCCTGGTGCCAGGGAATCCCCCAGGACAGCTGCCAACCACAGTGCAAAAGGATTTTTTAAAATATCATGCTTTAATGGGCAAAGCTTTAAAAATTAAGCTATTTTGCCCAGTTTGAATGTCTTGCATACAACTGAGCACTTACAGATCTGCCAGGGAACATCCCAGAAACTCTTTTTAACATAACCTCAGAATTTTTAGGGTTGGAAGGGGCCTCTGGAGATCATCTCATCTACTCACCCCGCAAATGAAGGGTGG
>VXBC01008097.1:839507-971293 GCA_013399945.1 Ploceus nigricollis | reverse complement strand
GGTGGGTGTCCCCGGGAGCCGTGACAGGCTTGGCGGAGACACGCGTTTGCCGGGGTTGTCGCAGGTGACAGCTGGTAAGTCAGCTTGGTTTCATTCGGTCTGCGGAACCGGGGAAGTTTGGCTTCTCCTGGAGACATCCCACGGCTGAAGAGGAAGGTGTCTGTAATTTCAGCTCTTCCAGACAGATTTTTGTCTTCCATTAAAACCACTTTGCTGTTACCTCCTTAGTACTCGTACCTGACTCTTGCTGTAGACTCTACTGGATTTCGCACTTGCCGTAGCCAGGCGTTGAAAGTACGGCCAGTCTTTCAGAAACAGTAATCTTCATTTCAGTTGCAGGGCTTTCCTTTTTCTTGCCTGTAGCTTTATCCTATATGCTTTTTTTGTTGTTGACGTTTCTGTGAGTAAGACCTGTGCAAAGGAGAAGTAGGAATCGGACTGCTTATGTGGCAAAATGACCACGTGAAGCAGCGGGAAAACTGGAGATTGACCACTTAGGAGAAACAACAGAGTTTTTTAGCTGTCATGCTTTAACTTACTCTCCGGAATTTGTTTGTTTTTAATTTAGGTAAGCTATGCATTTCAAGCTGCTGCTCATTACAGTAGTGTGTAGGACAGCAGTTTGCAGAGAACTGCTTGTCAGAATAATGATGCAATGACATTTGTCAGATTTGGTTTCTGACAGACATGTAGCTCAGGTTGCAGCCTCTGCATGTCATGTGCTGAGGAAAGGGTGCAAGAAAATGAAGCTTGTTCTGTCATTCTCGTTAGATATTTGCATTTCTCTCTTAAAAAATGGCAACAGCTTAAAAGCTACTTTGTGTTAAATATCTGCCTTAATTTTCAGGTGAGTCTTAGTAACTTATCAACTGTAACTTGTTCATAACTGTTTTTCATTTTGTTTAACAATGCTTATGAACTATGTGAGAATGCAGCAGAGATAAAAATAGTAAATGCAGATGCTCACATCTTTAGAGTTCTGAAGTTAATTATCTCTTTCTTTTAGTGAAAGGCTCTCAAAATGCATCTAGCAAGCAAAACTAGGCAGGATATTCAAAATGAAGCATTCACTTGGAAGGTTAATTAATTCACTTAGATACAACTATTTTGATCCAATTATTGTGACAGTTAAGGAACTTGCAAACCTGAATTATCCTCAGTGTTCCCTGAGTGAAACTTGGCACAGTGGGTTTTGTTGCTGCACTACTTTGTGTGTATTCTGATCCAGCAGGCCACGAGCCTGACTCCAGTTCCTCACTCCAAGAGTGCCTTCCTCTTCCTGCTTCCTGGAAAAGATGTTACTGCATGCTGACTGTAAGTTCTTATGTTAGAAGCAGCATGTGTGAGGGTAAGGACAGAGAGGAAGAAAGGCATGGTTAAATGATCTGATTGTGGTACAGCAGAATGTGTGTACCACATGACATACTCTGTGTTTTACTGCTTGTGGTTATAATATTATTATTCTCATATTATATATGATTATGATATTGTGGTGATAACTGTGCTGGGATTCTGTGAGGAGCAGTGGCCATAAGCTAAAATACAAGACGTTCTGCTTCAACATGAGGCAAAACTTCTTTCCCTTGTGGGTGGCAGAGCACTGGAACAGGCTGCCTAGGGAGATTGTTGAGTTTCCCTCTCTGGAGACATTCCAAACACACCCGGACAGTTCCTGTTACCTGCTCGAGGTGATCCTGGCTTGGCAGGGAGGCTGAAGTAGATGATCTCCAGTGATTCCTTTCAACTATAACAATTCTGTGATTCTGTAATTTTGTTTTCATGTCTNCCAAACAATTCTGTGATTCTGTAATTTTGTTTTCATGTCTTCCTTTCTAAGCACAATTTTTCTTAAGGGGGTGTGAAATGCTGTCCATTTTAAATTAGTCCATCTCTCCTTACTTAGTGGCTATTTCATTGAATTTGTAACATAAAATTGGATTGATTAGTATTTCATCCCTTTAGAAATAAGCTGTCCCTTATTTATGCAGAAGTTTAAAGTACATGCATTGCTTCTTGGGTTCTTTAATTTGAAAAGCTCAGTCATGGATTTGCTACTGCGTTTTTAGAGTCCTGTTACAATATGTATTTTTGTCTGAAATTAGGAATTACGTAGCTTATGAACCAGCTGAAGGCTATGTGTTCATCAGCCTTCTTGCTTAGAGAAGCAGTGCAGGTAGGAAATTAATCTACCAATATATGTGCAAAACAATTCTGATAAACAAGAACTAAGCTGAGCTCTCTACTTGTGCACATATCGCTCATCCTTCATGTGCTAAGAGAGACGTGAAGGACCAGAACACAGCGTAATTCTTCAGGTAGTGTAAAAACACACACTGTTGAGGTTGCTCAATCCAAGGAGGCCAGATTCTATCTAACTTCAAGTAGAACCCCACAAAGATATGTAATGTAGATGCAGCGGGACCACCCTTTGCACAAATCAGTATTTAATCTACTCATCAACTTTGCCCTATCACTGACTTGCTACTGTTGGTGTAGCCAAAAATACACTTGCAATACTCAGCAAACTGTGATGGTAGTCTGTCCTGAGCACAGTTTCAGGGTGCTCTGTGCTGTAATTTTAGCCTCTTGGCTTCTGTAAGTCGTCTCCTGTTAGTGAAGGAGAAATGTTTAAAAAAGTGAAAGAACAGCTTTACTGTCCCCATAAGTCTTGACTTTAGAGGAAAGTGAAATCAAAACCCTCCCCAAACTTTCAACTTCCTTTAATGAGGGAAACCAGAGGTATACTGAGGATTTTATACCTTCATATTTATTCTCCAAGTGGCTGTCTTAACTGTTTTGTTTGTTAGTAACAGCTAATGCCTGATTTAACAAGTGTGTGCATTGTATATATTGATAGGCATATATTGTGTATATACGTAGATTTTCTTTACAATAGGATCCTGTTTTTAAGAATCTTTAAAAATACTCTATGAACTAATACTGTCTTTGTGGGAGGAAGGATTGCAGTGCACATGTCAGTTAGCAAGTATCACTTTAAGATACCATTGGTTATCTTAAATCAAAGTGTTTGACCTTAACAAGAAAAAAAAAAAAAGAGCTTCTGATAGCTTTGTCTGATTCTAAGCCTTAAGTATGTGCAAGATGTAAGGAAGTATAATGGGAACACTGTGCTTATTCAAGCTTAGTGTGATGTTAGGAATTCCTTGTTCATATGTATCTTAGTATCTGATTGTCTTCAACTTTTGATGAGAAAGATACTGTTCTAATACATGATACTGCTGCCACTTTTGGGAAAGTACTTTTTGAAGTGATCTTATAAACATTTGAAGGAAATATATAACACTAGACATGTCTTTTTGTTTGTATTGAAACAAGCACTTTTTGGGGTTCCAAGTATGTCTGTTATTTCAGTCCTTAACATTAAACATATGCCAGAGATGTCATCTGCGTTCTGTATGGAAATGTGGTTGCTCTTCATTATTATGGCTGTTATGTTTAGGACAGATAGCAAGGATGAGTTGTAGTGTTACAGCTGTGCTGTCGAAGGCAAACTAGTTTCCTAGTTGTTTGTTCCTGCCACTTCCTTTACATTTGATAATTTCAAAATAGGGTTGATAATTTACCAATGTGATAAGATAAAAAAAGCTCCATCCAGAACAACTGCTTCACCTTTCTGATAGAAGTGCTGAACTGAAATAAGTCAAGTTTAGCCAGCACAACTGCCTTTTCTGGTGTTGATAAAGCCTTATGATGTAGAAGTTCAAGCTGAAACTTATAGCTGAAAAAACCCACACAATATTAGGTTGTTTTTGGCAGGATGAGTTTTCTAACCTGCTTTAATGTGTTTTCCCATGAGCTTGAGTGCTGGGTAAAGCTTGCGAGCGAATATGTGATTGAGGAAGAGCCACACCAGTCAAGATTTGAACGACATTAGAAATCCGTTTTAACATTTAAGATTTAAGATTGATTTAACATTTCATTTAACATTTAAGATTGATTAAGATGGATTGTAAACACATCTAGTGTGATCTGACTTTAGCTTTGTACTTGTTACTTCTGAATAGGCTTGTGGAAAAGGTGTGCTTTCCAGGCTGGAGCAGATTGAATACTCAATTTCAGACCTTTATGGTGTGAATCCTGTAGTTAGTTGAAAGATGAAGAAAACAGCAAGAATTTTCCTTTGTGCTACCTTTTATATACTATACAGGAATTTGTGAAAATAACATGCAGAGGAGTCAGGCTGTGCTGTGTGGCACGTGGTAGCACCAGGTGGCTTAGGCAGCCGTAGTCACTGTGTCCTGCCTGCACTCACAGTCTGGCTTGCTTGATGGTGGTTGTGGTTTGAAGTAGGGTGAAATTACATGAAAAATCACAGCAGGCCTAGAATTGTAAGGAGTGTTGAAAATGTTGCGATCAGTTTTTTAAAAACAGATGGCTTTAGGGAACAATTTTCACGAAGATTCTACAAAGAGAGCTATAGTGCTAAAAATCATCGAATGGTTTAGGTTTAAAGGGACCTTCAAGAGCATCTAGTTCTAAGTTTATCCTGCTGTGGTTAGGGTTACTTTCCATTAGACCAGGTTGCTCGCATCCCCGTCTAGCCAGGCCTTGAACTGTTCCAGTGTTGGGGCATCACAGCTTTTTTTGGTAACCTGTTCCAATGCCTCACCATCCTCACGGTAAAGAATTTCTTCCCAATATCTGATCTAAATCTGCTCTCTTTCAGTTTTAAGCCATTCCCCCTTGTTCTGTCATTATGTGCCCTTGTACCTCTCCAGCTGTCTTGAAAGCCCCCTATAGGTACTGGAAGACTACTCTAAGGTCTTCCCCCTTCTCCTGGATGAGCAACCCCAACTCTCTCAGCTTGTCTTTTAGGATGTGTTAATTTTGGATGAATGAATACTATGTTACCCCTGTCAAGTTTCTTAAATGCTATTTATGTGTGTGTGGGGGATTTCTTGGAGACTGCTGGTTCCTTGAAACATGATGTGTTGTATGAAATCCATACACAGTTCCTATGGCTTTTCTATGAAAGTTTATATGCTCCACAAGGAAGGGAGTGCATCAGTGTAGGATGTGCATGTACTATGTTAGATGGAGTGGGTATTCTTCCCAGCTAAGATCCTATGCTGTTCTTTAATCAGTCTGCCTAGATGAGCCTAGTGTTGAACATCAAGTAGTTTTTTGTTACCACCTTCCTCCCCTCCATTTTTGGTAGTCAGGCATTATGGACTGTGATCTAAAATTGATGATGGAGAAGTTTAGTGGAGCAATCTTAAAAAATGTGTTGGAAAAAGACTAATTTATGACAACTGTTTTAACTGTCTGTTATACTCCTCAACAAATCCTCTTCTTTTTCCTTTTTAGTTCACATGAGAGATCCTAATAATCAGCTTCACATCATTAAAAATTTGAAGATTGCTGTCAATAACATCATTACTCACCCACCTCAGCCCGGTGCCATTCGGAAACTTTTGCATGATGTTGTGTCTGTCAGTCAGCCTGCTGAAGGACTGGTAGCTAATGTGATCACAGCTGGAGATTATGATCTTAACATCAGCGGTATGTAATGGTATTGTATTTTTCATAATGTAAACTGGAATTGGCTCAGAGATTTCTAGCCTTCATTTCAGCTTCATGGCACATACTAAAATTATTCAGAGTTTATCAGTTTTGAGACATTACTTTTACTGAAACTTCGGATTTATCGAATAGTTTTGGCTTTATATAATGCTGAAAGAGTGGTTGAACTGAATTAATAATTTTAATTTTCCTGGTGTTGTAGTTCTTCTCAACTTCTGTTAATTCATTATTTTAATAAGTAGCCGTTAGTGATGCTTCGGTTGTGTAATTTTCTTGTTCCAAAACTGATACAGTGACTTGTTGCACTTGGCTGAATAAATGTCAGAACTTAAAGCTGTACATTAGTACCAACACTATATCTTGAAGTTAGTTTTCCTAGCTTCTTTTATTTTTTATGATAAAGTCATAAAAATTTAAGGAAAAAGGACTGTGAAGAAAGGTGTGTGACTCCTTTGATTCCTTGTCTTTTTATTTTTTTTTCTTCTGTGGAACTTGTGCTTCCTATTTCACTGTCAAAATGACTAGAATATTCTAAAAATGTTTTTTCTCAGATCTCCAAGGGATGAGGCATTGTGAATAATGCTAAATGAAACCTGATCTTAGGAGCTGAGAAGATTGAACTCCCAATTAAGACCCTAATCCATTAAAGCCTCTGAGCATGTACTTAGTTCAAAGCATGTATGCACTGTCCTATTTAAACATGCGTTATTTATTATATTTAAAGTTCAGCCTGCAGTGAAGAGTTTGGCTCTGCTATAGCAATAGATTGATAAAATTTCATGAGGATTAGTGACTAATGTTGCTGTAGTAATTTTTTTTTAATGTTGATGATGGAAAAATGGCTTAATTCTTATGTCTTGGATACCTAATTTACAAGATAAATCTTCAACTTGATGTTCTGTGTTGGTTATAAAGCAAAAAACCTGAGCCTGGAAACCTCTTTTTTTTGAGATTTGTTGAAAATCCCACATATTTTTCAATTTCTGTGCCCTTGTTTATAGATCACATTGGTGAATTGCCATTTTGCTATGAATTTTTTTTTTTAATGAAATGTTTGCTTTAATTCTAGAGATGGAAAGACCCTGAGAAAGCAGAATGGTTTCAGTGAGGAGACTTTTCCATGAGGTTTCTAATGACCTTAGTTTAGAAATGCGGTGTTGAAAGAAGCGAAGAAAACTAGTGGCTATATTAAGCAATGCTTTGCAGTTACAGCAGTTACAGAAGCAAATATCTCTTCTTTTGTTTTCCATATTTGCTGCTGGAGCTTTGGATGTACGAATTACCATGTTTGACTCTCTTTAGTCTCTTAGTGATTAGGTTCTTATTTCCATTCAGACTGGCTATATGCTTATTTGACAGGAGGAGAAGTGTATAAGCTGTTTAAGATCACACAGAAGGACAAATTCTTGCAGTAGCTTTGTTGTTCAGTGGAACCCTGTTTCACAAAACACTGACAGTGCTGTTGATGGAGGAGTTTGTATCCCATTACAGTGTAAGAGAATATGAAGAAGTACCAAGTAGGGTTTCTTTATGCTTAGATGGATATGAGTATTTACTAAGACATTCAGGATTTTTTTTTCAACTTTCTTAGAGCATTTTATTCAAACCAAGGGATGCATTCATTCCTGACAGCAGAACATAATCATTTGGCATTGTAAATGGGAAACGCTCTCATCAGTTTTTAATTTGTTCTTTTTTTGGGAGTGAATTAGTTTTCTAGGATAACAATATTAAAATATATTTCTTTAATTTTAATGGTGATCAAGTGCAGTCTATTTTGAAGAAAGATAAACACTGTTTAAGATGCTGAGTTATGATGTTTCTGGCACTGGGGTCATAATCCTGCTCTTTTCTTGATGAAAGTTTTGGAAATGCTGTGTTGTATTGATTTAATTGTTTGTAATCCTTCTTTGTTACAGTTTTGTTTAGTATTCTTATAGTTCCATAATCTAGTGCTGGGAGACTCATTTGGTTGCTGAGAAGTTGCTCATGTTCAGCCATGCCTGCTTCTCCCATGTACTGGTGCATGTAGAAAGTGAAGAAAAATGATCCCACTAAAGAACTAAATTATTTGAGAGAAGGGAAGAATTTTTTTCTACTAGATCAGTTCCCTGGCTATGTTTGTTCAGGGCTGCATGATATAAATGCTGGCATGAGGCATTGGAGGAATATGTTTGAGATGAAAGAGAATGTTGGGGCAACTACTTTCAGCAGCTAATGTATTCAGGTACTTTTAACTAGTACTGTAGGCTTGGAAATCTCACAAGTTAGTGCCTTAGATTTAGAGTATCTTCCATCTTGTAAAATAGAAATAAGGTGTAGATATAACTTAAATCTTTGCTACTTGATGAATGTCCATTTGAGTTCAAGCCTAGAATTGGGGCTGAACTAGAAATTAATATTGATTTTCATTAAAATACACTGTCAAATGTTGAGAAGCCTGAAATATTCATGATTAAGGTTAGCTGGAGTCAGATCTCTTCAGTGCCCCTCATGGGCCTGCATGGTGTAGATTTTTTCTACTTTGCGCTACCAGAGTGTAAAAGCCGAGAGTGTGTTTGCATCTGACCCTTTTTAGTATAATAATATCATGTTTTTTCTATCAGATCGCTCAGTTAAAGCTAGTGTTCCTTGGTACAGTAATTGGAAAGAGACACTGATGGAACTGAACACATCCACGTTTTATTCAGGTATTTTTTTGTGGTTGGTGCCGATTTGCCAAATTGCCCTTTACTCCTTTTCCATGTGCCCCATCCACCTTTCCTTACCATCTGCTACAACTGTTCAGCACTTTTCCGGACGTAGATGTGTGTTCCTCCATTTTTTCCCCTAACTGAAAAATCGTTGGTGGTGGTTGTTTTAATTTTTCTTTTAATCACATTTCTACGCTTGTTAATCAAAATCATTTGGTCTTTCCATACAATCAATGAGGGTGGCGGTGGTAAATTACCTGATGCTGTTAAAAACACTGGATTGTTTGATCCTATGGAACTGTATACTGTCACTGTGCTGTATTTCAAATGTACTTTCTGCTTCTCCAGGGAACTTCTTTCTCAGGGGGTAGTAACACTTTTTAAGTTGGAACTCAACTGCTGACTGTACTTAGAGCACATATGTCTCTGCTATATTGACATTCTTTCTGGAATATGATCCTTAAAAAAAGAAAAAGCTAATACATTTTTTTGTAGTTTATGAGACTTATTGCTACCAAACCACATTGGTTATTGACCTTTCAAGGCTCTGCATTGTGGTCTATAAGAACCAGGTTTTGATGGTTTTCATTTTTATATATTAATATAGTTTATGCCTTTTGTTAATAATAGCTGTCCTTTCAGTAGTATCTGTTCAGATCCTGCTAAATGCCTAAAGGGTACAAAACTTTGTGAAGCAGACTTTCCATTCTGAAGCTGTTATGTAGAAATATTACTTTTTTTTTTCTTAATAAGTTCTGAACATGTTAACAAGTTTGCCAAAACTTCAGTTCTGTTCCAGCATACTGGAAAAATGCAAGTGTATAGATCTGGGTACCTGAATGACAGTGGTGGTCTGCACTGCTGTAACGTGTTATGAGGTGTTACAGTTGTGAAATTTTTTTCAAATACTGCTTTTGTTTTGAGTATGGTGTGTGTTTATCAAGTATCTGCAGTAAGTGATTACAGCCCTGTAAAATGCTCAAGTGAATCCTGTTAATGTTGGTGTGTAGAGGGAATCCAGTTGCCTTTGAGGCCGCTTCCAAGGTTTTTAAGTAGGCCTAATGAAAAAAGAGGGTGGGGGAACCAATCCACAAAACCAAGTAGTACTTCCCTGTTTGTAACTATCAGATTTTAAAAAACATGTGATTTTTTTTATTTTGCTGTGATTCAGCTGTAAAACAAAAGTGAAATTTTTTTGCCTTAGGTTGTTTAACAGTGTTTACTTTGAACAAGAGTAACTGCACTGCTTGTTATACTTGTGAAAAATGCATATGAGTCACTTTCTTATGGCTTACTTTTAATAATAACAAGCTGTGTTTTCCTTAATTTAAATAGTTGGCATGTTTGCATGTAGAACTCAGTAAAGCCAAGAGCTTTTTTTATCCTAGATGAGTACTCAGAGAGCAGTTTCTGGAAAGGCTGTAATCAGAAGCTGGGAGTTTGTCTCCTATTAGGCTTTTTTTTAATGTGACATGTGCTGACTCCTAGACTGAATTAAAGTGTGGCTATATCTGACTTCTGTGTGTCTGAAGCCACACAGATGTCATGACATAAGATGGCTTGACAATGTAGGATTAAACAAAATGCATTAAATGAATGCCATACAAGATAATTCCAACATTAAAATGAATGTTTTCTAAAGTTACCTTAAGGAATCAAAGTGGTGGTTTGGCTTGGTTTTTATGAGGAGGTGCATGAGAGCTTTACAAAGCATTATGAATTTTTATTTACTTTTATTTTTATTTACTAAAGTCTAGCGATGCGGGTTTTTTAGGGCCATATAAAGAAAATATCTTCAGATTTTCTTATCAATTTTTTTTCTCTACTAGTTACAGTTTTCTAGTTTGCAGGTGAGATGACACTGGATTCCAGTTACTTCAGTGTGAAATCAGGTTATTGAAAGTGGATTGATTTTGCTCTAGAGTCTGTTTCCCACTCAAGAGAAAGAAGTTGGAGAATAAAGATATAATAAAACAGGCTTAAAAGAAGAAATAATAGATAATTGTTTGACCTATAGCTGGAGCAGACAGAAATGGACAATATTAGGTTCACATTTTTTTGATGTCCCAAATATCCTTGGTTTCCCTTGATTTGTTATTCTTAGGAAAATGAAATCCCTATTGTAAAAAGGCATTGAACATGGCAGGTTAAAATTATTAGGCATTAATGACACAACTTGGATCTGAGGTTTTATCTTCTTGGATCTTTGCCAGCTGAACTGTTTGTTTTAGCAAGGCATGGGAAGGGGGCTGCTGTCAAGCCAAGTCAACACTTGTAGAAAACAGGCAGCATAGGGTTTTGGTAATCCTTAGCTCCTCTACATACTCAAAAATGAATTTTGTTTCTTGGTCAATGCTTACATCCCTAGCCTGGAAATTCAATGACTGTTAGAAGAAATTATTTCTTTCTTTGCCAAGTTTATGGGTGTTTAAAGGGGTGGTAAAGAGTACTCCGTTTAACAAGGTCTCACACAAGGTCTCAATACGTGTGAGCCTGCAGTGGTGAGGAATGTGGTGGTTATGGTGCTATTCAGTTTCAAAGGATTTGGTTCAAGTGTTAGTTTCTCCTACTTGTGTTGCATCTAACATACTTTCTCCTTGGACTGTTCCCCCTTCTTTCCCCTGCCATGCAAACCTTGTCAGAGTTTGCAGGCTTCACTTTCAGGTGTAGTCTTTCATACTTCCTTTTCATTAATGGGTAAACAAGTTTCACTGAATAGTCTAATTTGTCCTGTTTTGTTGTGTATTGCAGCTACTACTCCTTGGTTTGAGTCTTACAGAGAGTGCTTTCTTCAGTCCATGCCTGCATCTGATCACGAATTCTTAAACCACTATGTTGCATGTATCCTTTAAATGTTACAGACTGCTCCAGGGAAGGCTGTTACAAAATGTAATGTAGGAGACACTGAAAATTTTGCAGTAACTCTTTCACAATTATGATTTGAAGCCTATATATTTTTCCGTTATGTCTGACTACACAGACTGATTTTATAAGGGTGTCAGGGTTTTCTTTGTGACTGTTTGGCCTGAGTTTTTTTGTAGTGTTCGTATTGGGGTTTTTTCCCCTTCTCCACACACTTTTTGTGTCAAAGTGAGCTCAAAGTCAATACCTGCAAATGAAACTCCATCATCCTAAGACACTTTCTGCTGTAGCTCTTTAGGTATCTCTTGTCTGCCCCTTATCTGCATCAGAGGAATGTGTGTTTGGGATGCATCTACTGCTTTTTAATAGCTTTTTGTAAGCAGATGGGGTGGTGGAGGTTGGGGAGATGATGTTTTGGAAATTTGGTGAACTTTGAGCTATGCTGGATAAAAAGAAGTCTGGAAAGACTGGAATGATGCCTGAATGCTTTCACTTTTTTTTTTTTTTAAACCAAAGCTTAGGCCCAATATGCTTGTCTACAGGGAAATTGAAAATAATCACTATTTCATGATGTAACTGGTGTTAAGCTTTACAGTAAGTAATGCTGCAGGTTTTATGACACTCTGTTCCTAATTCTGTACTGAACATTATCATTTCAGTATAGTGGAAAGGTATTATAATGGCTACACCTGTGCAGAATTAACTTTGCAAAATACTGATTCTGGCTTCTGAATTTTAATAACATTTAAAGTATAACTTTGCTTTCTGGCTTCTCTGAAGTAATGTCTTTTGATTTGGTGAGTAGATGTAGCAGAATGGGATGTTCCTTATTAATGATTGTGTAGCTGCATTGAGGTAAAAATCTGAACACTTCTGCTTTTTACCCAGGTGGTGTTGCTGTGTTTATGAATGCTGGTCATCACTGTTGTTCAGGTGATAACTTAAAGCCCCAACTCTCCTTGGAAGTTTAAAGCTAAAATACAGTGGGGATAGATTTCAGCTACATGTTTGCTATGTGAACATCTGATTTCTATCTAAAATCTGAAATTAGCTATCATGTAGCAGCTTAAACTTAGATTTTCTGTCAGAATTTGAGCAAACTCCTGTTGCATCTCATTTTACAGATGTTAGTTAACTGATTGTTTTTTATTGAGAGTAAGGCCAAATTCTAATTGCACGTACTTTTGTGGCAGCATGTTTTACATGCCTAAGTATTGTACTCATCTGTTCTATTTTATACACTTCGTATTTTATTTTATGGTCAGTGGTTGTCCCTGTGTTCTTTGGGTATATGTCCTTAATGAATTCAGGTATGCTGGTAGTTTCTTCTAGTGAACCTGATCCTGTGGAGCAGTTCCTGAAGCTGTCCCAAGAACAACATCGGATTCAGCACAGTAGTGAATACTCATATCCCAAGTGGTTTATACCAAACACGCTCAAATATTATGTGTTACTGCATGATGTAAGCACAGGAGAAGAGCAAAGGTGGGTCATCTGCCTTCAGTGAGCTTACAGATGAGCTCTTTGACCAAAACGTTTGTGTTGATAAATTCTGTTGAGATTAGACATGCAATAGGATCCATTAGCCGGTATGCTATTACCAAGGCAGATATTTGAAAGTATTATTTTTAGATCTTCTTCTTGTGTTCATGTAAAATGAAATTAATCAGTCCCAGCTTTTGGGGTAGATGCTTTCTTTGGTAGCTTTCTGAACTAACTATCAAAGACTTTCAGTTTTACTCTTGCATAACGGATTGTTTTAAAAATAGGAGAATTTTCCTTTTAAGCACTGTGGATAATAGTCTAAAATAGTTTGTTGCAGTACATGCTGTAAAGTTAGTTTGATATCAAGACAGGATAAATGTTGTTTTACTATTTCAGAGCTGACTCCATTTATGAAGAGATGAAACAGAGATATGGAACTCAGGGTTGCTATTTGCTGAAAATAAATTCTCGGGTGTCTAACAGAGGAGCAGATGAACAGATACCAGATCCTTGGAGTCAGTACCTTCAGAAAAACACTATCCAGAACCAGGTATTACAATATTCTAAAACCAGATTTTACTGTGCTTATGAAAGTCCATTTTAGTTGCATTAAGTTTCACCTTAGTGTTATGTATGTGTTTCTACAGAATGAGTAGGCAGTCTAGACACTTCTGACACAGCTATGGCTTTTTGTGAGGGCACAAGATGAGTCCTCAGTAGGAACTGTCCTCTGTGCTCCTTAAGTTTACAGTAAGGAGCACTGGAATACTGGACTGTCTGAAATAGTCTGACAGGAGCACAGAAATAATAGACAATAGATAAGAAATAATAAGAGCTGTAAGGGGAAGTAACCTCGGAAGTGTCTGGTTCATAGTAACTTTCTACCTTTATTTTTATTTGTCTTCCTCAGTCTTAAATTTTTTTTCCTGGGTCTTCTGTACTTCACTAAATAGTCTGGGTGTGTTGTTTCATGGGAGTATGTGTGGTTTTTGTAATAACTTCTTTTGGTCTAGTCTGGTCTGTCATCTGCTAAGATTGCAAGGGATAGTGTGTTTTGAGTTTGCCATAAATATCTGTATTTTTGGCTTTAGAACCAAAGATACTCTTTTTTGAGTTCGCTTTTCACTGACTTGCAGTTATAACTCCTTACGATTAAAAGGTTTCTGGAATCGTATTTCTTTGCAAAAATAAAGAAATGTAGCTGTCTGTTCTAGGTAGCCATTCTCAGCATCAGCTGCTATGAAAAGTCAAAACATTCTCTATTCTATAAGCTAAGAGGACCAGTGGGTTATAGTCCACCATAAGCTAATGAGATATTTTTCTTTTTTTTTGTCTCATGTCAACTGTGCAATATAGATCTTTGTGTGTGTGAGCTTATTCAGGAACTGCTTTAGGGAATATATTTTTGCTGCTGTAGGCATTGGTGTGCAAGAGTTGGAGTTACTTTGGTTGACAGGGAAGCCAGTTGAGCAAGTTAGAAGGTACTTGCTTCATTTGGTGAATATAACTTTTCGTCTTTAAAATTAAAGTTTCTTAAAGCCTCAGAAACTACTTAGAGAAATTAATACATATGAACAAACATGCTGCTGTAGTAATTCAGTTAACTTACTGAAGTTGACAACTACTGTTTAATGACTTTTGTATGTGGTTGAGTAGTCTTAAAGTTCTGACTTTTTTTTCCCTCTTCTCTGGCAGGATTCCTATGAAGATTATACTGTTGTTTCAAACAAGAGTACTGATCACTTGATATCAGATGGCCTAGACAGTGAAATTAAAGGTATTTTTGTAACTTTATGAAAACCTTGATCTTATAGCATTTACACAACTGTCTTTTGTCTTGGACAGTATTTAATTAGATGGTCTGTTAGGCAACTCAGAGTAATGGTTTTTTAAATGCTCTAAGTGTCCTCAAAGAAAAATGCTGTGGTAATGACATACTGGATTGGTGACATCTCCTTAATGAGATGGCTAATAATGTATTGGGCTCATATTTTTTAAGTCTAAGCATATTGTCTGTAAACTCTGATAATTAGTGAAAGTAGCCTAGGATTACATGGTCAATTTTTGTAATAATGAAAGTTTTGGTTTGTGTGCTTTGCTATAACTTGGAAGCTGAGGTTTTCAAGTTTTTTGGTCCTTGGTTTTGGTATTAAATCTGTAAATGTCAGTGAAGTGCTTAGTTTGTAAGTTGTTTGGAATCACTTGCCTTGGAACTGAGCTTGTGGATGGAAGAGGATAATAAATGAAATGGAGTGCAAATTATTGCACCCTTAAAAACAATTAAGATAGCTGTGTAGGATTCAGATGAGAAGCATCACCAAATAGGGAAAAAGTGAGGTACCCTGCATTGCCTGGCCTGCCTTGGCCCAGATCCTTTCATATCTTACCTGAAAGGCACGTGGAGACCTAGCATGTGTAGGAGGCCCTACAATTGCTGTCTTTGTAAGGCCTTGCAGCCCAGATGTAGTCTGGGAGCTGCCAATTGAACTTTACAAACTCAGGATTACATTTCATGAGTAAAATCCATTGAGGATTTGCTTTCACAGCTCAGCTTTGCTCGGTGCCAGATAGGGCAAGCTGATTTTCTTATAAATAAGAGAACTGCTTAAGTCTTAGAGTGAAGCAGTGTCTCAGTCTATTTCAGAGAGCTAAGTGCAATAGTGGTCAGCAGCCCTTCTCAGTGAACAAAGAGGACCTTGGAGGAAATTGTTTTACATCATGATTGCTTGGCAGGACATGGAAAATTAGGTTTGTTTCGGTTTTTGTTTTTTTTTTAACCTTAAAGCATAAGCAGAAAAAAAGAGAATGGAGCCATTGTAGTAATTGCTGCAATCCCAACTTTGATGAATGCTTTATTTTGGTTTTAATGTTTCCATAGTTTTCCTTCAAAGTTGTTAATATTAGTCAGCATACTGGAAGATTTTTTTGCACTGTAGTTGAGAACCAAAACTGTACATATTTAGTCATGTTGTAATTCTTGAGATTCCCTGAACTTTCTGAGAATTGCAGGAATGATGCCATACTCAGTGCTCTGCTGCTGCCTGCTCAGCATTGATCTGTAGTGCAGAACAGTTGATGAATTGCTTTGCTTTACAGAGTTCTGAGTAAGGAAAGCTTTGAAGTAGATTAGTAAAAATGACCTTTAAACCCAAAATATTTAAGTAGCTTTATACTTACTGGAGCTCTTATTTCAATCTTTCAACAGATGGCTTGTCAAATAACTTTAAGACTCACCCCCTTCAACTGGATCATCCCAGTGGCAGTTTGGATAGCACTGATTACATGAAGGCTTCTACATCACTTCAAGACTCAAAGAAGTCAAATTCTGGGACACCTCATGGTGCTTGTTTAACTCTCACAGATCACGATCGAATTAGGCAGTTCATTCAGGAATTCACATTTCGGGGACTTCTGCCACACATAGAGAAAACAATTCGACAGCTCAATGACCAGGTCAGTTTACCCTTAAAAACACTGTGCTATAATAAGGAAAAATGGTTGAGGTATAAATCCAGTTATCCAGAAATCTGTTTTGGCAATATTACTTCCTTCTGCATCTAACAATTCAACAGTCTTGCTGAAAACTGTTAGTAGATTTAAGAGAAATAACTGAAGTTTTCTCATTATTGCTTAATTTGTCTTTTATAAAAACAAGAACTAGTTTGTATCAACAGTTCCAGTGCAAGGTGGCTTCTTGGTTAAAGCCTGTGTGAACTGTTTCCAGGGAAATCTGTTGAATCTTAATATTCTATGCTTTTGGATGATTCTGGCATGGGGAACAAAATAGACTAAGTGTTTCGACATCAGAATACACAATTAAATTTAAGAAATTTGTTATCAGTAATCATCTGCAAAAAAGCCTGTATCCTTCAGTTATTACTTGACAGGAAAGAAATGCAGGGACACCCTGAATCATGTAAGTCTGTTGATTTTAGCAGTTTTTGCAGCTGATATGCTTCTCTCAAACTAGGATTTTTTGGAAGTGGGATTAATATCATGCCCATGTTCAGTCAAGGTCATGCATTAGCATTAAAGTATTTGCATCACAGTGAAGTACTTTATTTTACAAGTAGTCTAGATTTTAGGTTGGACTGCTACCCAAAATTAGATATTGTAATTATTTAGAATTTAGTTTTCAAACAGATGTATCAAATGTTCAAGGTCTTAAGATGGATGTTTCTCCAGTTTACAGAAAGAATAGTGAACCTCAGCTGTCTGAGATAAAATAAACATATGAATTATGAATATATGCATATAAATATATGAACCTCTGTCTCAATGTCAGAGATTAATTCTAAGAAAGCATGTTCTTAGTTATTTTACTCCATTTATTTCCATTTTATGGAAGAAAAATCAATTCACGAAGCCATAACGAAGCTTGGCTTTTTATATTAGTTTAACTTACATCCCTTGCCATGTAGTGCTCTAATTCAATGTCTTCCTCCAGTTAATATCCAGGAAAGGCTTGAGCCGATCACTGTTTTCTGCTACTAAGAAATGGTTTAGTGGCAGCAAGGTTCCAGAGAAAAGTATAAATGAGCTCAAGAATACTTCTGGTTTGCTGTAAGTAATCTCAGTCCTTATTTTTAGTTCTAAACTGCAAATGTAGCCTTTTTAGGGGTGGGAGGGAAAGCATGTGTTTGTTTGATGGTGTTCTGCAAAGTGAACTAAACTAGCAATGTTGTGAATGACTTCAGTTAGAAAAATCATGAAAAGTACTGTGCCTGAATATGTACAATAAAGGATTAGCAGAACTTAAAGAAGAAGGGGATAAAATAGGCTGTTTGCAGAGTCATCTGCCTGCTCTATTTACAATGAAGCTTTCTAAGTTAATATGAACACATGATTTTAAGAGTAATAGTCATTAAAAAAAAAAAGCTATGATTTGTCATGAGGGATTTTTAAAAAATTTGTACAAGCTTTTTCACCTGTCATTACAGCCAAACCCCATGTATAGGTGTTTTTGCTTATGTAACTGTGCAATTTATTCCAGCAGAGTATTGAGTACATTGCTTTTACAATGTGTTCAAGAGCTCAACTAAAGGGAATTTCATACTTAGTGCACCTGTGTCTTTGTATACACTAAAACTAGGTTTTAAGTGTTACCAAAATACTAATTCTTTATGATTTGGTAATTTCCTCTGTGAATTAGGATGTATAATCATGAAAAACACTCTCCAACTGTCTTTGCCACAGAAGTCTAAATAATTTTGGTCATTGTCTAGTCAAGGTTAATGTCCTTGACATGCACATGCAGCTTCAAATGTCTGTGTTGTGTGTCTTTGGATTTGTAATCAAAATGTTGCTAATTCCAGCTTTCTGTTTTGAACTTGTAAGCATAGTTCACTTCCTACAGCATTTGACATAAAAGTGTTTGTGAAAATGTATTTGATTATCACTGAAGTGAATCATATATATTGGATTAACCAAAAATTAGGTTGATGCTTGCAGAGGACAGGAACTTGTACAGTGTTTTTGCATAAAGCATAGTTTTTAGTGGACTTACTTATTTCAAGAGAAGTGTGGAGAAATAACAATTTACAGCCAAGTGAACAGTCAGTCTTTTTTTTTTTTTCCTTCTCATACAGCTCTGCTTAGCTCTAATGTTTAATCTGACCGAGGAGTTTCAGTGGTAGTTACAAACTCCATTCAGTATTTCTTGGCTAAGAGGAGTGTGTGCTTTGAATGTCACTGGAGCAGTGAATCTTGTTAGTCAGAAAGTAGGATCTGAAACCAAGTTATGTGTGGTGGCAAGGAAGCAGATTCACTTTTCTTGGCTGTTTTGGGGCAAGGCTGAGAGAGGATGACTTTAAATTTAAATATTTGTATTTATAGGTATCCACCAGAAGCGCCAGAGCTTCAAATCCGGAAGATGGCAGACTTGTGCTTTTTGGTGCAACACTATGAACTTGCATATAGCTGTTACCATACAGCAAAGAAGGACTTCTTAAATGATCAGGCAATGCTTTATGCAGCTGGAGCACTGGTTGGTACTTCACATAACATGAACATTCTGTGAACTTTTTCTAATAATCTCTAATATTTGTCTGAAGGTAACAAAATGCAATCTCTCTCCTCCACCTCCACATTTGTGAGGGTCTCCCCAAATATGCTGCCTATCTTTAGGAAATTCTAAGGTGTTGTAAAATCTGTTTTCTGCTGTTGTATGAAGGGAATAAAGGATGAATAAAAACTGGAGAGTTAATTCTTAAAATATGGAAAGGAGAAAACTTAGAATGCAACCTCCAGAAAAATTGATCTTTAAACTGATAGCTCAAAGCCAGATGTAAAATAGCTTTATAGTATCTCTTTTAGACTTAGGCAAAATAAGTATTTGCCAGAAATTCAAGACTCTCTCACTATAAATATGGTATCGTACCTGTTTTTGGGTGACTTAAAACTTGACGGCTATACTTTGAGTATGTCACTACTGAATTTCACTCTAAACACATTCATTCATAATTTCCTCCTAAGAATGGAGGTATTTATGACTAAAGTAATTTTCATCAAGATAAATGGGAGTACTGGGGGAAATGAGTAATTTTATCAATTTTTAGAAGGTATGTATTACTTGCTAAAATTCTAAACTCTGCTTCAGAGAGCCATTATTTTACACCTTTGCATCTTGATTGAAACTTCTACTTAAATGTCTATTTTTACAGTTCAGAAAGTTGCTCTGCATTTGGATAATCTGAATAAGCAGAATAATATTAAGAAATCTTAATTTCCAAATGAATGGAAGCAGTCTTAATTATGAATTTGTCTTAGTGTTTACTTTCTGCAGAAAATCTTTGCTGTAATATTTTCAATCCATGACAAAAGAAGTAAATTTTCAGACTGCATGTTTACTAGAGTTTCCTTGGAAGCTGATAATGTAATTTCATTTAAGCAAAACTCAAAAAACAGACCTCATCTTAAAATACATGACAGTGCTATTTTGCAGGAACAATCTTCCTGATAATAGGAAGTTCTTCTGGATTTGTAAAACTGCACTGAATCAATGCTTCTGCACAATTTTGGGGATACTGTCAACTGTGAACACTTCTGTGTTTAGCTCTCTGGCTAATTATAAACAGAGCCATAAATAGGCTGTTGTATTAAACCTTTTATCAGTTACAGTGTATTGGATACTTTTATATGCTAGTAACTGATTAGGTGAAGATCTTGAATCTAATAGCTATTGAAACATGTTCCTCAGTCTTTTGAGGTTTATGATTTATTGAAAAACCTACATTGACTCTACTGAATTTCTCTTGTAGGAAATGGCAGCAGTATCAGCTTTTCTTCAGCCTGGAGCTCCTAGGCCATATCCTGCTCATTATATGGAGACAGCAATTCAGACTTATCGAGATATCTGCAAGTATGTTGTTTACTTTTGTACTGATCTTTGTACAGTGAAAGTTGAAAGATCTGGTGGCTTAACTTTCTTGCCCTGCACAGTAATAGATCACAGAATAATGGTAACATTTTAAGGAGTAAGATAAACTAACATGTCTAGGATAGCATGAAAGGAGATCTGGGCTCTTCTTAACAGAGCGCTAATTGAACTTGTCTATTGAATTCACATGGTAGATTTTTAGGTAGTGGGGTAGCTGCAAGAAAGGTTTCTGTGAGAAGACAGCAGGAGCTGCCTGTGGCAGAATCAGTTTTCACTCATCTCCAAAATGAACCTGCTGCTGCCCAAGCTGGCAGTGCTGCTGTTACCTCTGTGATAACACATTTAAGAAAGGGTAAAAATAGCTGTGCAGCATCTGTGAGAAAGGAGTGAGAAAATGAGAGAAATAGGCCTGCTGATACCAAGGTCAGGAGAAGGTGGGACTTGCCTGCAGCCTGTGATGAAGACCATGCTGAAACAGATTTTCCCTTGCAGCCCATGGAGGTGCATGGGCAAGCAGGGATCTACCCTGTAGCTTGTCCCAATGCCAGAGCAGCTGGATGTACCCTGAAGGTGGCTGTAGTCTGTACAGAGTCTATGCCACAACACATTGCTGTTCAGGAGCTGTGACCTGTGGGGAAACCACACTGAAACAGTTCCTGAAGGACTGTACACTGCAAAAAGGATACATGCTGGAGCAATTATTGAAGAACTGCATCTGTGGGAGGGACCCCACTCTGGAACAGGGGAGGAGGATGTGGAGGAAGAAACAGCAGAGGAGAAATGTTATGAAGTGACCACAGTTCCTTTTCCCTGTTCCCCTGCCCTACTTGTGGGGATGAGGAGGTAGAAGAATTTGGAGTGAACTTGAGCCTGGGAAGGAGGATTTGTCAGGAGAAGGTGTTTTATTTCTGCTTTTATTTATCACTGTGCTATTCAGTTATTAATTGCCAATAAATTGATTTAATCTTCCCCAAAACAAGTCTTGTTTTGCCCATGACTAAATGGTGAGTGATCTCCCTGTCCCTTTCTCAGCACTTGAGGTTTTTAGTCTGATCTTCCCCTGTGTTGCTGAGCAGGGGGTGTGACAGAGCAGCTTGGTGAGCACCTGGTACACAGGTACAACTTGCCAGTACAATTTGCTTCTAGCTGTTGAACTTATCATTTTATTTGGTACTCTTACAAATACAATACTGTTCTAAAAAATGCTCTCCAGCTTTGACTTTCATAAAGCTCCTGTTAATAGTTGGATTGGACACTTAATGTGTCAATCTGTATGTGGTTGTTTTGTGGGGAATGAACTTTCATATATTTTGCTTTAAGAAGAATAAGCAACAGAACCTCAGTCTGATGCCATGTGTAGAAAATTAGTAAGATTTGAGTTCTCTGACGTTTATTTTGATAAGTATTTATTAATACATGCATGTTTTTACTTTAGGAACATGGTTCTGGCTGAACGCTGTGTACTGCTTAGTGCTGAAATCTTAAAAAGTCAAAGCAAATATTCAGAGGCAGCTGCTCTTCTGATTCGTTTGACCAGTGAGGTAAAACTTAGTAGCTTTTTCTGTTTCTGCCCTCTCACTATCTGTTTTCTTACCCAAACATTTCTAGGTTACCTTCTGATTCTTGTCCTACAATATTTTCTAGCCAAAGGTAGCAAATGAACAGGTATAGAGCATGAAGTGAAGAAAACTGTGTACACTGTAAGTGAAGGAACTAGTACAGTTATTCTTTTTCTAGTCAAATGACTTGCTTGACTTCCTTAACCATACTAAATATGTTATCTTTGGCTTTGTAACTAATTTTCTTTGACATCTGCTTAGCTCTTGGATGGTGTAGCTTACAAACTCATGTGTTAAAAGTATTAGCATGGCTTGCCAGAGCCATAATGGATGCTATCCCATATAGAATCAGAAGTTCTTTATAGTTTAAGCAACTAAGGCATTACTGTAGCTCACCTGGTATGAATCGTTAGAACTTTACTCTCTAAGTGAAACTCTACACTTTTGTGATATTAATTGGTGGAAATTAAGCATGGAATCAGCTTCTAACCCAGGAATTATCTTGCTTGAAAAGGAGTGAAGAAAAATGTAGTTCCAGTAATAGTGTAGCATCTCCTTTAAAGTTTGGAGAGAAGTCTAACTGGTAGTTCTGACTTCATGGCTAGCTGCACCAAATGTGATGCTTCTGAGACCTTCCTAGGACTGCTTAAGCATGGAATAAATCTGTTTAGTTTTGTAATTTTCTTTCTCAAGTGTCTCTGTAGCTTCATTCTTGCCCTTTCAACTTAAGCTTGCTACCAATGTTTACAAGAGCAGCCTAAGATATTTAAGCAAGGAGTTTAAATACTATTAGCTCTGCCCAGTCATTTTACAGCTTAAAATTGCATATAGTATGCCTGTGGAGCATTTTGGTAGTTGCAAGGAAAATCTTCACAGGATACTATATTGGTGTCTCAGAGTATATTTGTAGTCAAGATACATACTTGAGCATCACTGATAGCATGGAATTCAGCTGTGGTAAAATCAAGTAGATCCTGTTCTGATTGGTTAAAGTGATACAGCTGTATCTTGGCAGAAGAAGAGAAGGATATAATAGTAAGAAATGGTACATTAAGAAAACAATATGTTTGAAAGGTTCACATGATAAAAATTCACCAAGTTTCATTGCTCCCTGTATTTTTCAGTCATCCTGGTAGAGGTCTTGTTTTTTGGTTCTAGCCTTAATATCTGCATGGGGAGAGAGGGGAAAAGGTGGGAGAGTGCTTCAGAGATAATGGTGTTTGAAACTGTAGCCTGAGTAACTGAAAAAGCAGAAAATACTTCTTTTGTTACTCATACTGAAACAGGTTCATATATGCTTCACTAGAAGAAATAAGAATATGATGGTATTGAACACTGTTGAAAAATACTTTTAGTCTTATTTTTATGTGCTCGCATAGATATGTGTTTAATGTTTGCATATAAAAGAATCTTCAACTTCACAGAACTCTTACAACTTACTGTCCCTCTTAGCATTAAAACAAGACCACTGTTACTTTTATGGTTTTATTCAACTCAGACTAATTCTTTTTTCCTTTTAAACAGGATTCAGATCTTCGCAGTGCACTCCTGTTGGAGCAGGCAGCCCATTGTTTTATAAACATGAGAAGTCCCATGGTTAGAAAGTTTGCATTTCATATGATATTGGCTGGCCACAGATTTAGTAAAGCAGGGCAGGTAAGTATTATCTTTCCACATGGAAAATATGCCTGATATTAGATACTTTGAAAAATATGTTGAGTGTGTCATTAGTCTGGAAGAAGATGCTTGGCTTCTGACACTTCTGTGTTAGCCTGCAGTATTCTGTTCTGTAATCTTCTGAAAATGATTTCTGGATTGATCACCCTAGCCTTTTACTTCTTTTGAAGTAATGCTTTGTTTTTGAAGTAATGCTGAAGATCGCTGACTTGAAACTCAAGTGATGTGTGTTTTCATTTCTGGGTCTCATTTTATACACAGTAATTTTGCTTTTTTGGGCAAAGGAATATTTTTACTCTTGAGATAAGAGTGAATTGTGGGAGATAATTATTTGTTAAACTCAGCTTATTAGAATAATAGCAAAATTTAGATATTTGTTTTTCCTGATGACTTAAATACATGTTCGTTATTGGAGGTGCAGGTGCGTGAACAGTTACTACACAAAAAACCAAAGCATCTCTGTGGCTGTTAGACTTAAGTGGCAGTTAAAGCAATACAGATCAGATTGTTTTTACTCCCATTCACATTCCTTTGCAGGCAGCTCTAACGTTGGTAGATGAACTTTTTTGGATAGATTTTGTGCTTTGTTTCTGCATTAGTTGTGGGATATATTCTGTAAAGATAGCTTGTGCTTGATTCCTGCTGAGGTTGTTATTAAAAGACAATAATACAGGAGAACCAAGGTGTCAAATTCAGTTTGGAACAAAGCCCTGTGGTCTTGGCTGGGGATTTTCTCCCACCCTACCCAATCTCTGTCTCACTATCCTGGTAAGAACTAAAAAAGTATTTTTGCATTGTTAGCTTTTGTGATGTGAGGAATAGTAGGAGTACTTCACCTCCTCCTTGGTTTTCTTCATGCAATAGTTTTCCTGTCTGTTGTTATGACAGAATAGTACTGACAGGAAGCTATTGATCAGTTTTTCATTTATTCATTCTTTTATATCCTGTTCCTTTGTCTGGGAAAGTGCATGCATTTTGTGAAGTTTTGACTTTGTGTAAGAGGTCTCTGTTGTTTGTGTCTAATATTTGCAGGGATTCTGGTTTCCAAGAAGTACTTTTTCAGTGTTACAGGAAATGTAGCTATTTTATTTTATTTTTTCTTAGAGGTACAAAAATATAAAATGCTACTGAAGAGAAATCAGCCAGGCTGTTGAGCTGCAGACCAAAATACCATATTTTAAAGTGTCACTAGTATGTGCTGATGTTAAGGATTTACTGCCTGTACTCTGCTGTCATCACCATACCAATGTGAACATATATTAGATTTTTTTCCCCATTAGTGCTGTAAGTAAGGGAATGCTGTTGCCATTTTTTAGAAGCTGAGACTTAGCTGTGCCATGAATGTCTATACAGCTGTTCAATACCTAGACTTGGGATTGAATGCCTGGGTCCTGATGTATGTACAGGAAAGGAACTATGTAGCTGACTGGGGTCAGGCCATCTATCTCCCAGTGGCTAATATGATGATTGGTAATTTTTCTTGTATGTAGGGCTGTGTTTTGTTGGTTTTCTTGGCATGGATTTTTGTCCCAGACATGTATACTGAGCAACAGTTGGCTGAAAGTATCACACTGAAAGTTCAGTTCAGGTGGAATGAAATATATTAAATCTAGCTTGTGTCCTGAGGCTTGGCAGTAGAGCTCTGTAGACTTTAGCAGTCAGTCCTAAAGGAACTTCAAACACTGTTTTAAAAGTAATCTTTTCTTATTTGCTTTTCTAACTTACTGCCTGTTACTACAGTCTTTGAAAATGTGAACTTAATCTGGAGGCCAGGCTCTGTACTGTAGGAACAAGCACTTCTGTGCTTAGATTAGTATTGACCAGATTCTGTGAGGCACAGTTCTGAAACATTACAGTTTGCATACTGGCAGGGATGTGGTAAAAAGTGCTTTTCTGACTTACTGTTCAGTCTTCGTAATGTCATAATTACAGTCAGTGGATAACGGGCTAATTTGACAAATTACCTTTTTTCTTGCAGAAGAAACATGCCTTACGTTGCTACTGTCAAGCCATGCAGGTTTACAAAGGGAAGGGCTGGTCTCTTGCAGAAGACCACATTAACTTCACCATCGGTCGTCAGTCCTTTACGCTTCGTCAGCTGGACAATGCTGTGTCTGCCTTCAGGCATATTTTGATCAATGACAGTAAACAACCTCCAGCTCAGCAAGGAGCTTTTTTAAGAGAATATCTTTATGTCTATAAGGTAAATTACTTCCTTGTCTCTGTTTCTGGAGTAATAAGTAATTTTATTACCACCAATTTTCTATTAAATCATTAAATGATTTTCTGTTTCGTCTGCTTTGTTCCAGGGTTGGGTTTTTTTTTCAATCTAGTTGATATGTTCAATTTTTTACTTCAGACTTCAAAAAATCCATTCATGCTGCATTTCACATGTGCAGTACTTTCACAGATGGGTATAAGTATGGGTTATTATCACAGTAATGTATGTATTTTTATTACAATAAAGTCTTCTTTTGAGGGTCATAGTTGAATTGTAATTGTGATAAGTTTCATAGTTTTTTAGAGGAAATGGATCTGTTCTGTTTTGATCAATTTATAATGATTTTGAGGGCTTTTGATAATACATGCTTAATAAAGACTAGGTAGCTCTGTCATCATCCATATAGTGAATTTCATTCTTTAATAATAAGGATAGAATTTGATGGATCAAATGACTCATTGACTTGTGTTTAAGTTCGTGGGTGATTCTGGATTGCAGTATACCATCATCATGGGGTGTTTAGTGCTGAGATTGCCATACAATATGCAGCCATGTAGATACTGTCTTTTAAAGCTTATGAACAGAATTTCTGTGGTATTTAAGTTATGGCAGACCTTATTCAAAGGCTGGTGTTTGAATCTACAGCTTAGCTTGGTGAGAGTCTTGTTTAATGGTGGTGGGATAGTAAATGTAGTTTATCAAATTCTGAGTTAGAGAGTCGAGCTTTGCATCAAATAAAGCTCGTAACAGCAATGCAATCACAGTAGTGATTAGATTTCAGGGTTAAAATAATTACTCTCCTTTTCCCATAAGGTTTTCACAAACTTCAAACTCCTATTAAAGAAAAAAAAAACTGTGTCAAACAGTTAATTGAAATTATTTATTCCATCTTAAAAGTACTCCCTGTTCAAACATTGAGTGTTTTTTAACTTGGTTTCCTTATCATTCACGCACTGGTAATGTACATGACACTCTTTTCTTGCTTCTTTGCTCCAGAATGCAACCCAGCTGTCACCTGATGGTCCCTTACCACAGCTTCCTTTACCATATATTAACAGCGCAGCAACTCGTGTTTTCTTTGGCCATGATCGACGACCAGCAGAAGGTTAGAAAATTTTAAGTAAACCGTTTCAAGTCCCTTTTTTAAAGAACCAAAATACAGGAGTTTGTGCCATTTAAAAGAAGTCTGTCATTATGTAAAACTAAAGTGACTGGGTAATTTAAAAATATTTCAAAAGAAAAGCTTGAGCTTAATATCTACTGGCTGGATGTTTTCAGACTTTCTGTGTAAATATGAAATCTGTGTATGTGGTTGCACGAACTGTCAGTGTTTTTCACATCTGGAAAGCTTCAATGCAAGTCTGTAAGGAGCTTCATGAAAGGGATTATTATTGCTGTAGCAAATACTGGATGCTAGTGGCGATGCTACAAATTAGCTTTACAGTTAACTTCCTCTAGGATGTAATATTTGAAACACACTGATTCCTGAGTGTAAAAAAAGCTGAGTGGAAATTCTTATATAATCCAAGGCTGTACTGTGGGGTTGTAGTCCATTATAAAGTAAAAATGCTCTGTAGCCTGAGTATACTATGTAGCATGCTAAAATCTTGGAATACTATGGTATCCAAATTGAACTATATTCAAATTATTCTCAGTGTTGTCTTCCAAGTGTGTGTTTCAAAATGTCCTGCAATTCACTTTTTAAAATCAATTGTAGCATAAGAATTACAGACCTAGAACTTAAAATATTTAGAATAGTTAGTTACCAAACTGCCAGTGCAACCCTCTGATGCAGCTGTTGTACATCACTGTTCTTGCCTTTAAGACCACCTTTCTCTTCCCAGGTGAAAAGCAGGCAGCTACGCATGTAAGCCTGGATCAGGAGTATGACTCGGAATCATCACAACAGTGGAAGGAGCTCGAGGAGCAGGTTGTGTCTGTGATAAATAAAGGAACAATACCTTCAAACTTTCAACCAACGCAGTTCTGTTTAAATCGCTACTCAGATAACTCCAAATTTCCTCTTGCTGTGATAGAAGGTAAAGTTAAGATTTTTACACTACAGAAATAAACTGAGTTAGATAAATTTGTATTGATATTTCCTGTCTTATTAGAGATTTGAACCAACAGTCTTGTGCAAGTTGTTTGTATGTGAATACTCTGAGATAGCCTTCAGATCGTGATGGGGAAAGCCTGTTGTCATTATGTTCTTGCACTTTATTGATAGAACCAATAACTGTAGAAGTGTCCTTCCGAAACCCTCTGAAAGTTCCACTTCTTTTGACTGACCTTTCATTGCTGTGGAAGTTTCAACCTAAAGACTTCAGTGCAAAGCATGATAGAGAAACAAAAGAGCAGGTATGGAAAGCTTCATCCTTTTCCAACCCAAACAACTGCACGTATGGAGTATATATTGAGTATTCAAAATTCTGTAGTATGAAAACATTTAAGCATAAACATTAAACATGAAGAGTTAAGTATAAACTAAAAAAAAAGGCGAGAAAAACAGTAACTACTGAAATAATTTTTGTATTATCTAGATTTTCCTAGATCTGTAGGTCACAAAGCAGCCAAGTTAGCAAAAAATTCTAATGTGTATTGTAAAGCTGAATGCAAAACAAAATACTTCCAGGATTTCATTGGATATGTACTACATCTATTTTGAGTCACACTAGCCCTGACCTGCAAATATGAGTGTCAGTAGGTAGATTATCAAATATACCCTTTTCTTGAGCCCCTGTACATAGTGAAATGTGTGTTCTGAAAAACTGTGCTTGTATAACACAGAAACATGTTAGTATTTTGATTAGAAGAGAAATGAACATTTATTGTATTAAAAATGAATGTTTTGAATACTTTAGGTGAGCTGTTGTGCTACTGTTTGACTTAATACTTGAACTAATGCTGCCAAAAGCTCTGATGGACTTTGTCACATCCAGGTTTTAAAGGTTTTAATATGTTCTAATACTGAATAGTACAGTAAATTCCTAAATAATTTGTTTTTATGGCCAAAACATTGGAAACACAGTGATCTCTAAAGGTGCTGTAAGTATTTCCCAGAGTTATAAACATGGTTCCACATTGTTTAAGTCTCAAGGCTTACCATACACTTCCCTTCTGTTCTGATCTGAACTGCTACTTTAATGGTGTGATAAATACTTCTGTGAATATCTGTGAAACAGACTGGGAATGGTTCCAATTTATAGTGCTAAATCTTAAATTTCTCTTAAATAAATGTTTACTGAGCTCTCAAGCTGCTTTTTTAATTTGCAAATGCTGAGAAGCTGAGCATGCAGCATTTGCTTTTCCTAACTGTTTGGAAATTTGTATGATTTTTTTCCCTTGAGCACTTTAGGAATGGTATTGGAAATACTATTTATGGCACTTTCTCTGCCTAGGAGTAATAGTATCTAAAGAGCTGTTTCTTCTTTTCAGGGTACGTGTGATGAAGATATGGTAGGAACTGAAGCGATATCAGAATTTTTAATTAATAGTGAGGAGACAAAAGTGGTAAGTACTATACTTTGTTTTAAAAAGTCTTTTCAGTGTTGAACTTTAGTGTGCATTTCAGACTTGTTATGATCTGAACTTAAAACTAAACTGACAGAACACATGACTGAATCAGAAATTCCAGTACTTCATATGTCTTATCACTTTGTATAAACGTGACAGGAACCAGAGACAGTGGGCACAAGAGGCTACTCCTGAACATCAGGAAACATTTATAACTTCATTTGTAACACTTACTTATTTTGTAAATGTGATGGTGCTTGAGCACTTGGCACAGGCTGCCCAGAGAGATTATGGAGTATCCATCTTTGGAGATGTTCAGAGCCCTTTGGATGGTGTCTTGGCAGCTGGCTCTAGATGGCCTTGCTTGAGCAGGCAAGTTGGGCATGATGACCTCCAGAAGTCCGTTCCAGTTTCAATCATTCTGTGATTCTGCCCCTGTTAATCACAGTAAAAGTTAACTTTAAGGAATTTTTTCTAATGTAATGAGCATTTCTCAGCTTTGAACTGGTTTGGTAAATTCTGTGTATATGAAATTTTCAATCTAGTAAATGATCTATATTTACTGTATATTCTGGTAAATTGTGTGTATATGAAATTCTCAATCTAGCAAATGATCTATATTTACTGTTTCAGTTATAGCTGACACAGCTATAAAGTAAATGTAGCCGTGAGTGTGTTTAGCAATTGGACATTTAACTGTAATAATACTTCTTTCTAGTAGCAACAACAACAAAAATTTAACGTATCTCCACAGGCAAGACTAAAGCTCTTTCCCCATCAAACAGGGGAGCTACATATTCTGGGAGTCGTTTATAATCTTGGCAGTGTTCAAGGTGCTGTGTCATTAGATGGGATAGATCCTTCTATTGGATTACAGACAGGTAAGTGTATTATTACCTTAAGTAGTGTGTTTCTGGAAGGAGGAGACATGGCTTTTGCAGAGTAGAACTAAATTCTGGTGTCTAGTGTTTGACTACCATGATACAAGGCCTTCCATCACGTGGAGAAGTAGAAATAAGAGAAACAACTAAATGGGAAAAGAACAAATTGTCTCTAGTAGGAATCCCATGAGGAAGGATGCCAGATCCATACCTTATTGCTCCTTTTAAATATGCTGAATTTTTAAAACCAGTAAAAAAATCAAAATGTAAATATTCCATCTATGCCATGCTGAATCTATAACAACTTCCATGGACTCTCTTGCTGTTAATTTTTCTTCCGCATCTTTTTGCGTTGTTAACTTTCAACTTTTGTCTAAATGTTGCACTGAAGTCCTTTTTATTGATTCCTAAATTTAAATATGGCTGATAGTTTTTTTTTTTTTTAGCATCTTGAATTCTCTTTCCTTTACATTAATATATAAATTGACAATTAATTGCATGCTGCTTGATCTGTTTTGTTGAATCATTAATCTGAAACTGTCTCTCACATGGAGAATTTAGTTGTTAGATGAAATGGAGATTAAAACGTGTGAAAGTGTCTGAAAGAAATAGAAGCTTGTTTAGAGGCTGGAAACTTTTTGAATAAAAACCATTTGGAGAGTGGTGGCTGTCTTTAAAGGAAATAATCCTCTAAGTGACTTTTCCAGCCTGGCAGGAATTGGGAAAGGAAATAAATGCCATCAACTTCATGCACTATGTCTGCCACTTCCCTTCCAGTTGTAGTCAAAGTATTGAAGGGCAGAGTAAGTCCACAAAAATGGATAACTGGCTATTGGAACTTGAACTAGCCATGTGTAATGTGACTGTAAGCTTTGAATAGTTCTTTGTTGGTGATGCTGCTTAATCAATGAACACCACATGGGCCCAATAACAAAAATTAATTTTTGAGATTGGATTGGAAGCTTTGGATTATTTCTTAGAGACAAAGTCAGGAATTACTTAAAAAAACCCAACTAAACAAAAGTTCTAAAAATTTTTTCAGGAAAGTTTGTTTCCAATGGGTTATCTGTACGAGGAAGACAAGATTTAGAAATCCAAGGACCTCGACTTAATAACACAAAAGAGGAAAAAACATCAATTAAATATGGACCTGATCGACGTTTAGATCCCATTATTACAGAAGAAATGCCTTTGTTAGAGGTATGTAGCTACTTCCTGTTGGCAGTTTTGAGGAAATAGCTGAATGCTGTTTGTAAATGTAATTCTAACAATGGTGGCTTGGATTTTGTTGATGCCTAAATCTTTCCAGGTAATTTCTAATCTGTCAGTGACAAACTTGTGTGGGTTTTTTTCAATTAAAACTTGAAACCTCAAAATTAATATCCTTCTGAAATTGCTATATTCCCTTTAGAATTTTAGTTGGCGACAGCTTTGGTAGCCAGATTTTAAGGTAAACGGGGAACAGGCAAAGAAGCTTTTTTCTGTTTGCTTGCCATTCATCTAGAAAAGTTATTCCAGCTGGTTAATTAAAATACAGTGCTTTTCCTTTCTAGGGTTATTAAAATGGTCTGGGTAACTGGTTAATGACAGGGGCCTATAGAGTGGGATGGATCAGCCAGAAGGGACTACAGTGATCATCCAGTCCAGCTGCCTGTCCAAGTTACAGTATGTTAATGGCTTTATCTAAATGCCTCTTGAACAGCGTCAGGCTTGGGGCATCAACCACCTCTCTAGAAAGCTATTCCACTGTTTGACCACCCTCTCCATACAGAAATGCATCTTATTGTCCAGTCTAAACATCCCCTGGTGCACCTTTGAGCCATTCCCACATGTCTGATCACTGGATTTCAGGATGAAGAGATCTGCACCTCCCTCTTCACTTCCCCTCAAGAAGCTCTAGGCAGCAGTATAGTTTGTGTTAATGGTTGTTTTCATGGCATTCCCAGCTTGGTTCAGTGTTCAGGTTTTTATTTTCTCCTTTTTTCTCCCATACAGGTGTTCTTTATAAATTTTCCTACAGGGCTTCTCTGTGGAGAAATCAGAAAAGCGTATGTAGAATTTGTGAACGTAAGCAAGTGTCCTCTTACTGCACTGAAGGTCGTGTCCAAGCATCCAGAATTTTTCACTTTTGGTGGAAATACTGCTGTTTTAACACCACTAAGTCCTTCAGCCTCTGAGAACTGTAGTGCTTACAAGACTGTTGTGACAGATCCTACCTCTGTGCGAACAGCACTGCTGTCTTCAGCTTCTTCTGCAGACTTTGGGGTTGGCACGGGAGGTTCACCTGAAGTAATACAGGTTCCGCTTCCTGATGCTGTTCTTCTTCCTGGGGCTTCAGTGCAGCTGCCAATGTGGTTACGGGGACCAGATGAAGAAGGTGTTCATGAAATTAACTTCTTGTTTTACTATGAAGGTATTAAAAAGCACTCAAAAATGTGGTAAGTTCTTCTAATCTACCTTTTCTGTGATACTTATTAAACACATTAGATTCTGTGATTCTGTGATGGTAATGGTAAAAGTAAATATTACTGAATTTCTCTCATACACTGTGATGATGTGAAAATGGCCTGTTATCTGCTATTCTAAGCAATATTTTCTCTACTGTATGATCTAATTTCCTTAGGAAATTGTATAGCCTATGCTGCTTTTATTGAAGTAGTAAATACTTAAATTATTAAAATAAATTAATAGAAGGAGGGTTAATGGAATTAAAACAACCTTTGTTTGTATTTAGTTCCTCTGGAACCACACTGTTCTGTAGTATAGGGTGAAAAATCATAACCTAATTTGTTTCTACATTTTATAAAACAAAATCTTGTCCACCTTGAATGAAAGATTTTTTTGTTAGTTAAAATTTGTTTAGTAATTGTATTGTGATGAAGGGGATATTCTTTTTGGAGGGGTTAAATACCAAGTTTGACCTGCACGCTGTTGTATAATTCCTTTTTGGACTATCTTGAGAGAGTCCCCAGTAAAGTTTGAGACAACAAGCTAAAACAGCCCCAAGAAGTTCATTCACCACTTCATGTGGGCAGGCAGATTTTCAGAAAAGGGGGCTCCATCATGTTTAATGATTACTTGGGAAGAACGTCATCAGGCCCTGCTTTCTCCTTCTCCCTATTTTTACTGCTAAGCATAACGACATATAGTATGGAATATCCTGTTGGTCAGTTGGGGGTCAGCTGTCCCAGTGTGTCCCCTCCCACCTTTTAGTGCAACCCCAGCCTGCTTGCTGGTGGGGTGGGGTGAGGAGCAGAAAAGCCCTTGATCCTGTGCAAGCCCTTCTCAGCAATAACAAAAACATTGCTGTGTCAACACAATTCCTAGCAGAAATCCAAAACATGGCCACTTACTAGCTACTATCAAGAAAATTAACTGTCCTAGCCTAAACCTGCACACTTGGTGTCTGTACCATGATTACTTCAGATAAGCTCTAGTAAGGTGGACTGAATGTCTTCTTGTGGCTGAAGCTTGTTTTCTAGGTTAGTTCTAAGAGAGAAACAAAGTTCATGTGCTGTGAGACTGGTTGTGGTGTAAACCAAAGCAGAGTAAGTTGAAGATGGTTGAGAGAGTGGATCAGTAGCATATTCTCAAAACTGAAGTCATGCAAATGCACCCTTCGTTTAGATTTTTCTGTAGCTTCTGAAATATCAAAGTTAACATTTCATTTGGCTCTAAGCTAGTATGTAGGAATAGGGAATTTGTCCCCTTACAATTCATAGTATTCAGAAATGGAGGTGCTTGAGAGATGGAAGAGGATTGTTTGAGTAATGTACTTGTTCCTTACTGTACTGAAGTTTTGAGGGGAACTTAAGGGAACTGCTCTGGTTTAACAGTGCTGTTTTTGTAGACTGAGCATAGCTTTTAAGTGTTTAAAAATTATGTAATTTGTGCCACTTGAAAGCTATACAGATATCTGTGTATCTGAATATTAACTGCAGAACTTAAAAGTTTCTTCTGTAGTTGTGACATTGTGAAGTAGAGTTTACGAAGCCACTGATTTTTCCCTCCCAAAACCAAGTGTCATATTATGTTTCAGCATATTTAGTAGGTAATGTGTATCAAACTTTTACATGCCTCTAAAATGTTTCCAAGTGGAAGTTATGGTAACTAAAAGCTTCTATATAGGAAAAGCTCATGTGTTTTGATGGTGTCTACAAATGGAATTGTAAAGATTACTTCATCCTTAGAAGAGCAGGAAGATAACTTTGACAAAGGGACTGCTGTCCTGGAGGTTGAGCATACCTGGAAATAGGCAGGGTAGCTGTGGTTTGATTCTCTTTTTTTTTAATTCTCTTTCCAGGGGAATTTATTGGATGCAGTGGTATTCTAAGTGCTTTTTAGTAAATATTTATGGCAAGGGATGTGACTAAGTAGTGGTCTTTCTCTGACTTAGTTACTCAGAAACTGTTTTCCGCAGCATTTGGTGGCATTAAATGGCTTAAAGATATTTGTGTGCCAATACATGTCTGTTTGCTTTCACTCTGCCAGTTGTCTTACATCTGAAACATTTCTGAAGTGTTTTTCCTCATGGTAACACCTGAACCTTTTTCTCCAATATTTCACACTGGCTGAGACTGCGTGTTTTAAAGAGCACCTACCCATGCAGAAAAATGGTTAGAAATAAAGTAGGTTTGATAGGGTATCTTCAGTGAAAAGTGTATCTTTGGTGGTTGGAATGAACAAATTGTCTAATGGCGTTAATACTGACAAACATGAAAGCTAAATTTCTTGATGTCATGTTCTGGGCAGTCCTGGTTGTTCAAAATGTTGTCTTTTTTTTCTTTTCTTTTCTCTCCTCCCTTTCCTAGTCACAGAGTATTAAGGCACACAGCAGTTATTTGTACCAGTCGGTCTCTGCACATTCGGGCTACTGTCTGCAGAAGTAATGCACTTGGGGATGAAGAAGGCAGAGGGGACAACATGTTGCTCTTTGTGGATGTAGAAAATATTAATACTGTAAGTTCTTATTTGTATTAATAGTAATAGTACTGTCCTGAAGCTCAGCAGATATGAACCAAGACTCAAGTTTTTCTACAGTAACTTTGCAAACAAAAAAAATAAACCTTGCATATTTGATCATTCAGTTACTTTTGGAAAGAATATTAATGTGAAGTTATATCCTAACTCTCTGGAAGTCTCCTGTACTAATCATATTGCAAGACTATAGTTCATAGTCTTTTTAGGAAGATTTATTCCAAATTGATGAGTGTTCTTGATCTCAGCTTCCAAGGTTGTCTAATTCAGAGCTGTGTCCCCTTTCAGTGAAAACACTGGTAGAATTAGTGGTAATGTCAAAGTCAGAATTTAAGCTCCAATTTAAATGAAGTTTCTCTGTTTACATTTATCACCAAACTATAAAGACATTTTTACTAATATAGTCCAAATACAGATATGTCTGTTGACTTACTAAAGCAGATGAAAATACCCAGTTTTTCAAACCATGCTAATTTAAATTTACTCATTTTTTTGGTAAAGCTGCTCCCATTTTTTCAATCACAAAGCAAGGTAACTGAATTGTCTGTTCATAGAATTCATAGACATTTAGTTGGTAATGGGACCACTGAGCTGATGTGTCCTTTTCTTTTAAAGGTGTGTACACTCTGGCTTTTTTCTTCATTTACTGAATATTGTCCACTCCTTTAAGGAGGGAGGAATGTTTTGATAAGGGACTTAACAATATGAGGATTATTTTTCCACTACCACCTCACTCTTTACGAGAAAGGAAGGCAACTCCAAAAAGCTACATTTTATTGTGTATATATGTAAACCCAAAATAGATCTTGAGTTTCTAGGATTTATTATAAAGTAATGCTCCTAAAATAATCCTAGAAACTAAGTAGCCTTGTGGACAGTGTTCTGCATTGGAGTTGAGAAGCCTAGTTTTTGTTTGTTATTCTTAATCTAAAATACTAGCTTGTGGGTCTTTTTCTGGGGGATCCTTATTTCTTCTTTGTGTGGCTTTGTTTACTCTAACGGGAAGTTGCTGTGATCTGGGACTGTTCCATTACTTTACAGTGGGTCTTAAATCTCTCCTTGTCTCTTAAGTACTGTGTGTTATGAGTGGTGTGAATAATGAGTTAAATTTAGATTCTAGCAGTGCCACCTTGCAGTGAACACACTGTGCAATGTAGCACATCACAGTTGTGATTGGTTTTCTTTGACATAACTTTTGTCTGTTCTATAGAGTGAGACGGGTGTTAAGGAATTCCATATAGTGCAAGTTTCAAGCAATAGCAGGCACTGGAAGCTTCAAAAATCTGTTAACATCTCTGGAGACAAAGGTGTGTATCTTTATCACCAAAATGATGGCAAGTCTAGCTTCTGGCTGATAAAAACAGTTTAAAGAATCTTGCAAGGAGCTGAATTTGGCTTTCAGCATAATTAGTTTCCAATAACTTTGACCATTCAAAAAATACTAAAGCCTTTCTTTTGTTATATTTCAAGAAATGTATATTTACAGATAACTTATTCAGATTTAATGAATTTTAAAAAGCTTAATCTATTGGTAAATTATTTCTGTGATGTAGAGAAATCCATGTGTGGTGTGGTTGATAACTTTCCTCCCAGGAAATATGGTTGTGTTGTGTGCCATTGCTATGCCTGATTAGCTGTGCTTGTTGAATGTCATCAGTATGTTTCCTGTTTGTGAATGTTCAAGACTTGTGACTTTTGTCTAAGGGACTCTGATTATGCTGAGGGTGAAAAAAAAAATCTTGCCACCTTTTTCTTTCAGATACTAAACTGGCTAGCAGAGAGAGAGCGAAGTTGTGTTTTAAAGCAGTGAGATGCAAAAACTCAGATGGTAGGTTTTTTCCTGAATGTGGTAACTTTTTGGAAAAAATACTCTTTTGGATACTGTATGCTGAAGTTGTGACTTCTCATGATGCTAAAACAGTGCTTTCTCTTTTTATTCCTTAGAAAATTACACATTTGCAGATATTGTCTTTGGAAATGAACAGGTAGGTGGATGAGTACAAGTGCATATTTTGTCTTGTGTAAGGTGTCCCTGTCATGTGAAAGGACAAAGAGGTGGTAAGGTAAACTAAGCTAGTGTGTAGTCAGGAATATTAGGATCCCAGCTCCACAGCTGAGCTACTTTGGAGTCCCATTACAATGCTGGCTTTTTTTGCTAATACTTTTCTTTCCTTTTCAGCTCTTTGGAGTAGTTACTTTAAATATATCCTAGCCCTCTAGTTTTCTAGTAGAGGCCTGCAGATACCAGATTCTTGTTCTTAATTATACTTTTACTAAGACAGGTTAAAAATTCTAATTACAGCTTATTTGAAAAACTGGAAAACGAATGGATGTCGGTCCCAGAATTTCAAAACTGCAGGAGGATTCAAGGATCTGCAGTAGATTCAAGGAGTCTGATTTTTCTAGAAGTTTTGGATTCTAGACTACCATGCTTTTCTAATAATTTTAAATCATACAGATACTGAATAATCCTTTCAGTAAATGATCTTGGTACTACAAATGCTCTTCCAAAACCTGAGGAAAGTAGGCCACTTGCATTAAGTGAGAAATCTGCATAGTGGATTTAGTCACTTGAATGACAAATTGCTTATTTTATGCTGAGCATACATTTTTCCTGAATTTATTCAGCTTTTAAAGCCAAAGAAAACCTATTCACTGCCATTTCATTTCATAGGCATATAAATGAAGTTAGGACTAAAAATCTGAGGTAGATGATCCCTCTGTGCATTTTTAGAGTTGGAATCTGAGCTATAGGAACTTTAGCTTTCTTTGAGATTGTTTTATTACAGCGGGGAGATAGGGAGGGAATCCTCCCTTCTGAGCAGTGGCTTCAAAGGTGGATTTTCTCCCTGGGCATCAGCATTCTGCTAGTGCAGTAATTAGCAGCTTTGCAACAGCATATTCTGGAAAAGCTAGCATTTTTGAAAGGGAGGGGTTGTGAAGCTAAAGTTGCTTGCTTATCCTGTTGTCTCCAACAGGACACAGTACCATTGCTGTTGCTCTTAAAAACCAGTTTCTTTACCAGACTTTTGGTGTTGGAAGAGCTTGGTACACATGACAGCACAGTGCTTCTGTTTGTTCCATGTATCTGTGGGGATGTGCTGTGCAATCTGTTATCTTTGCTATTGCTAGCAAAGTGTATGTTCCTAACTTAGATAAATAATTCTAGCTAAGCTGAGGAAAATATTAGTAAGTAAAAATGACTTTTGTGTGACTTAGTTGGTCAGCTCTCTTTACTAGACTTGATATATCACAGTAGGCTGCTTTGTGATAATAATCAGAGCTCCTATTTTCAAGTTTGGTATTTGTAGCTAAAATACCAAAAATAGTATTTGTAAACTAGCAAGTTAAAGCTCTGTTTTCCCTATATTACCTTTAGCAGCCCTTTAGATAGGCTGATCTCTAACAGGTCAAGCACAGAAACGAAGGTGTCTGGCATCTTGTAGCTTTGCAAAGAGAAGCTCACCGGGAAAAAATGCTACCATGATGAGCTCTGTTAGAGCAACTTGAGTCAGCTCACATCCTGTTCTGAACACTTTCTTCCTTTTTTTCTCTTGTAGATAATAAGCTCAGCCAGCCCTTGTGCAGACTTTTTTTTCCAAAGCTTATCCTCTGAATTTAAAAGAACACATGTGCAATCTCATACTCATGCATCTCAAAGGGCAGTGAAACAATCGTTTGATGAAACAGTCAGATTGATACAAAGATGCAGTGAAGTTGATTTGAACATTGTGGTACTGTGGAAGGTATGTATGGTTGTGGCCTTTGTGGTAATTTGGACATGAAACATTACAGTTAGAAAATAATTTAATGTGGCATCCTGAACTTTCAGGCATATACATATGAAATTTATGGGTGAATCTTTTTCCCTGAAAACAGTCAAACAAACTGTTGACTGTTGAATGATGTAAGCAGCAAAGATATTCTTAGTATCTATTACTGTAATAAGTGTCCCTAAATGGTTTTACATTACTGTGGATACACCCAGTTCTTCTAATTTCTCTTTTAAAAGAGAAAATTAAATTGTGAAATCTTAAACTAAGAGATTTGTTAATGCTTGATACTACAGAACTGTGAGAGTGGCCCAGTTTGCTTTGAAGAAAAGAGTCTCATTTGAAGCAGTGGAAATTGGCATAAATATGTCATGCTAGCCGCTAAGTTTTGATCAGTACAGTATGTTCCACCTAAGTCAGGGAGCAGTCAGTAATGCTGTGTTATGAATCTTATGATAGTTTCTGGTCTGCAAATGTCTTTATATTATATTCTGTAGGCATATGTTGTGGAAGACAGCAAGCAGCTTATTTTGGAGGGCCAGCATCATGTTGCCCTTAACACAGTTGGGAAGGAGGCCTTTTCATTTCCTCAGAAGCAGGTAATCTACTGTGAAGTTTTCCTTCACAATTGCTTCTTTCTCTAAATAGACTTAATGAATTCTGTAGTATGTAAGTGGAAGCTTCTGTAGAATCTTTACAACAGATATGTGTTATTATTAAATAATTCAGGGTGACTCCAGGTTTGCTTAGTCTTCTGTATTGAATTAGCCAAGCCCAGTTGAAACATGAGAAAAGCAATATGCAGGTAAGCATGCTGATGGGCTGTTGTTGAAGTAAGCTCTTCTTTGGTGTTTCAGGTAGAACTAGAAACTTGTTAATGGTATGAAAGGTAATGATTATTTCATAACAAAGTTAATAGTAAAATGGTGGAGTTTATAGTTGTTCTGCTTGATGAAAGAAAACAGCATCTGTAAGAAACTGGTGGCTGTCTTCTGGTACATGAATTGATAACAACTATGGAAGTTACAGATAAGGTTCTGTAAAAACATCTGTACTAAATTCAGTTTATGTGGATGAAGAAGACTAATGTACAGAAAAAGAGGAAATAAATCTTGTGGTTGTTTAGACTTTTCCTGAGCAGCACATTGCTGTTCCCTCTTGTTTTGGTGTCATTCTTAATTGTTTTTTTTCCAATATTGCTAACATAATATAGAGCTTTTGGTGAGCTCTTAAAAATTGCAGCAAAGAGTACAATATACTAATTTTGTCAAGAAAGCAACACAGGACAAATATCTTCCTATAAATACCATGCTGTAATGCAAGTAATGAATTACTCTGAAGCTGTGCATTTGGCTTTGGTTCATCAGCCTTTAAGTACTTGTACATTGCTAAGATAATTTTTTCCATGTAGGTATTTGTGCTATGAAATAAATGGGAATTGGCACACATGTGCTCTAACTATGCTGAGCAGTACAAGAAGCTATATTAATCCAGTGACAACTGCCTCCTCACCTATTACTTTCCCTGTCTTAATGTATATGTAGAACAGTAGATCACACTATAGACATCTAAGGTTAGGAGACACAATACTGTGAGCTTCTGATTTCATCAAGTTCTGATTCTTAAATGAATAGGAAGAGAAAATAAAGATGAATCACGTCTGAATCCTAAAATAAACAAATGACTGAATAGGGTATGGGTAGAAATTGACATTTCTTGTTGACTGGAACTCTATTTGTCTGTATCACAATCAATTTCAAATTAAATTGATCCTGCCACCAGCAACCAGGAGGATCTGTATGTGCTCTCAATGGTTTTTTTGAGGAATGTATGCTGCTATATTAGCATTCTCTGTCTAAAATCTGTTTCTCATCAGATTTTATTACAACTATCTTCATATATATTCTACATTGATTATTGTATTCACTTCTTTGAGTATGAGGAGCATTCTTCCTTTGAAGCATTCTGTGCTTTGGTTGGAAGCAAGAAAGCATCTGCATTGTCATGCAGTTGAAATCTGCTATAAGAGTAATTGGTTGTTGATATTTTTTTAATAAACATGTAAATTCTGTGTCCTCATGATAACCAAAGCCCAGAGTTAGCATGAATTTTAAGAAGCTGTGATCTCAGGACTGCTAAGAATTGAGAAATTGCATATCCTCACGTACTACTTGTTTTTAAATTGGATCATAATAGTGTGAGGAGAGAGATGGACTGCTCTAAGGTAGGAGGTGAGGTGTGACTAATTAATCCATTTGAGACTTTGAAGCAGTTTACTTCATTCAGTCCACATTTCAGAATTAAGACTCCCCAAAATATAATTAAATTAGGCTAGATAGATAAAATAATGTACTTAATCTCTTAAGAATTGTATATTGTCTTTGAATTATCTTGCTCTTTTAAAGTGACACAAGTGGTGAAAAGCTGGGGGGGAGCAGTGGTAAAAAATCCCAAACTCAGACTTTGCCTCTAATTTAGTATTTTGAGTGTATCATTTTGTCTTATAAGTCTGTATTTATTCTCTTAAGTCGTGAACAGTGTTGGAAACTGCTCTAGACTGTTTCTGATTTGCCTTGTGCTGACAGTATTGAAATTGGTTGTTTTCTGAGGACTCGACAGCAGAGGGAGATGGAGGTGCATGCTTTTTACCAACACATGTGGGTTACCAGTTCATAAATGATAGAGGGCTGCTCTGATCTGGGGGAAAAAAAAAGTAATTCCAGACTCTGAACAGGGTGTCACCTAGGATGCAAGAGTCCACTGTCTGCATTTATTGCTGAGTTTTGTTTGTTGCTTCTCTACAGTGACTTTCTTCTTGACTTCTTTTGCTTCATGCCATTGTATCCAGCAAAGGAATTTTTGTCTGTCTGGCAGCCACAGACAGCTATCCCTAGCCCAAGAACAGTCTCACAATGGACATTGAGGAAACACGAACAAAATTCCTCTCTGCCCCCCTGCCCCACCCTTTCTTTTAGTCCTCTGAGAAATGGCTCAAATCACAGCCAAATTAATCAAATAACTCTGTTGAACAAAATGAGATCACTAATTTTGGTTAAATTCTTTGTACTGGTTGGCTTCTGCTACATTGTCAATTGTGGTGTACCTCAGATTAACTCTTTGCTAGCTTCTGAATATGTAGTTTGGATTCACAGAAGCTTCTGTTACTGTTCAGGGAAACAAAGCTTCAGTAGTGAAGAACAGGAGATAGATAGATAGATAGATAGATAGATAGATAGATAGATAGATAGATAGATAGATAGATAGATAGATAGATAGATATTCTGTAGCGGTGTTATGTTTAAGTTGTTCCAGCAGTTGCTGGTAGATTGGTAGTTGGGTGAACTGACATAAATTCATCCTCATATGTGTGTAAGATGTTAGACTGCTGACTGAGCCACAGTCATGAGTGGTTGCTTCTGCTTGGTTCCTTGTGGGACATTTAATGCCCAACAAGGATGTGGAACAGAAAACAGGGTGCAGGCATACAGGGATTCCTGTATCACAGTAGCATAACTTGCTGTAGTATTTGATAAAATCAAGATATAACCTCTGGGTACAGTGGGGCTTGGGGAAAGGCTAAAATGTTTTTCTATATGTACCAACATATTAAAAAGGTAAGTAACAGTAAAATTCTCTACAAGTTTTTTGATGCTCAAGTTCATGTGCTCCCTTTTCTTCCCGTGTTTGTTCAAAATATAATTAGAGATATTAATCCTTTTTCATTTCAACCACTACAATAACTATGACTTTAAATCTGGTTTTCTGTCACTGAATACAGCTGTTTTTTGTTGTTGTTTACACTAAAGATTTTTTTTGTATAACAAAATCGCACTACTTTTGAGCATAGGCTACTGGACACAGTAGGCCTACCAGGAGATGTGACTGAGCTACTTAGACTTTTATGTTCTCGAAGTTTGGAGTCATAACATGTAGTGTGCTGAAGGAACACTTACAGAATATTGACTTTGTTAAAGTGTTTATTAGTTTCATATAGAAATCTCTCTGGATTATATGGAAAACATTTATCTTTTTATCCTTCCTCTCATTTGTATTTTTGAAAAAATGTCCTTTGGTTAAAGGTAGGGGAAAAATGCTAAATACAGTTTGTTGCCTTGAATCAGAAGGTGCCACAAAGTATTAATAATCACAGGCAGCAATATATGAAGAAAAAAATCACATAAGGTGGAAGTGAATTGCTTTGAATAGATCCATTTCAGGCCAAGTATAAAAGCCTCACTTAAAATTCAGCCAAGCATTTGTAAATCATGGCTGGTTTTTTTGACTGCTATTGGTTTTGTTTCTGTTCTGAAGCATGCTTTTGGAATCAGGTAGTTTTAACTGAAGGTCAGTTTAAGATTGCACCTGAAATACGGCTACTCTGTCTCTTCTTCTTGACCTTTCTGCTTTAAATTAGTCAAAGGACAAAAATGTATTAAAGTACTTCAAATGCATTAAACATCCAGTTGCAGTCCAGACTGTTGATTAATATTATTTCTTGCTGCTCTCTTCCCTGTTTTTCTAATCTGGTGAATTCAATCCAAAAAATTCCAAAAGAAAAGTGCAGTGTAATATGGTGGGATGGAAGTAATAGTGGAAGTAATAGGACATTTGGCACACTTCTGGTTTGCAAAGACTTCGCACCGATGGAAGGTGAGAAGCAGCCTAGAGATTTGTCATTTGAATGTTGGCATGTTGGGAATAGCATCCATCCTTTCCAGGTGTGCTTCAGGACTGCACATAGTGTTCTTCTGGGCTGCACATTTAGTCCTGTGAATTAGACCAGTGCTAGTCCAAAGTAAAATCCATAAAATGTGTATAGAATGGATGCAGGCAGGGAGGCTAATTTTAGGTAAGACAGCTTCTTCAAATACATGCAGCTTAGTGAGTCAGCAGCAGTTTGGTTGGAAGCAGGAATTCTTGAAATGTAGGAGAGGGTAGGGTTTAAGTAACTATTTTTCCTGTTACTGGAAGTGACATCTTTTGCTAGTTCAGGACTTTCTTTACAGAATATGTGGGAGGAGATGCTTGAATAAAACAGAGATTGTTGGAAGGATTTAAGACTTTCCTTAAACCACCTCAGTAGAGGAAAAGCAAAGTTCTTAAGGGTAAGTCAACATCAAGAGCTGAAATACACATTTTTCACTCTGTTGTATCAGTTAATGGAGCAGATACAGTACCAGTTTGGGAGATCTGGCTTTTATTATTGTAATGAATAAAATGTTACAAATAGTTGCAACATTTGATCTGCTGTTTTATCCATTATAGACTGCAGAGCTGAAGGTATCTGTTTTCAAATGTATTATTCTTGATATCAGTAAAATACTGTTCCTGGAGTTGTCATTTCTGTAAGTTGAGAGCTAGAATGAATATAGATGAGTCACATTTGAAGGAAGCAACTTAAAACTGAGGTTTTAAAATGGAAATTCTCAGATCTAAAATGGGAAAGGGAGTAAAACATATCATTTAGATGTCTGACTCTTATTCTACTGCTTTCATATATTCTGCTTTTATGCTTAGCTCCATTCAAGAGTTTCCTGTTAGGTTTTCTTCTGTGCTGTGCATACTGGTCCCTCATATTTGACTGAGCACATCAATCCTTTTGGCTATGTGTGACTTGTGGTTTATGGGGCAAATATGCTGATTTTCTGTACAACTTGGAAATCAAATTGCAGTGCTTACCTTTCTGTGGTGTGCTTAAGGGCACATTGACCCAGTCTCTAAGAATATTGTTTATGAAATTGAAAACTTCAGGTCGCATGATACTGGGTATAAAAATCTTTTAGAGAGACTGTATGTGAAGATACCATCACTTCTGTCCATCTGATGGAAAGGAAGAACTTTTCAATTTGAAAATGCGTTCTAAGATACTGAGGAATGTATTATGGGTAGATCTGTCTGTTTACATCTATTAAAAGATGCTTTGAATTGGTATAATGTTGCTTTTTCAACTTCTAGCTAAGTATAATTGCAGGAGAGAGCTGAAACTGGTGTGAATGACTAAAGCACCATTTCAGAAGTGTATATAGAGATGATTTATAGCTATTTCAAAATAGCAAAATACCAGACTCTAATGACTTTCTTGTATCACAAGTAAGTGAAGATATTGAGATTATTCTACTTGAATTAGAAATCTTTTGTCTAGATTTGAGTGTATTTGTTTGAAGCTGGCCTTTGTAAATGGCTTTGGGCAACAAGAAGCTTTCTAAAAGTAGAAAACAACTTTCCAAACACCAGTTGTGCAGGTTGTAGCTCTTGGAACGTAACTGAGGGAGCACTGTCATTCTGGTGCTTGTTGTGTATTTTTAGGCAAAACTGAAAAAGCTTTAAAATGCAGCTAAAAAATGTAAAACAATAACAAAAACACACACCCCTCTTCCAGTCAAGCCTCTCTACCTCTACCAGTTTGTATAGATGAGACACTCAAATTACACCATAACTGTTTTTTGAAAGGGACATTCCTAACTGTTGATGTGGCTTTCTTGTATGCAGTTTATGCTGGTTACTGGAGCTTGTGACACTTCTGGAGGCTTTGCAAAGAACCACACTGGGTCAGCAAGCAGATTTTAGGTGTCAGAATTTCTTCTTTTTTTTTTTTTTTCCCCCCCTTTTAAAAGGCAGTATTTCACTTGGGCTGATAATCAAGGAGTTCAGCAACAAAATATCACCTGTTCAGCTCTTGATTTTTCTTTTGCTTTATTTGTGAGTATAAGGCTGTTACTGCTTGGCGTATATTCTTGAAGGGACGGTATGGGTGCCAAGTAGGTATGGGCTTTTGGTTTGTTTTTTTTTTAAGGCTTGATCAAATTTCACAAGCTCCAGAGTAGGGCAGGAGTTTAATGCATCCTTAAACTTAGCATTTATTAGCAGTATCTAGGTAGCTTTCTGATCTGTATGCACATCTTCTTGGTTATTGTTTGGAAGTCCTTAATTATTTCCTGAACCATTCATTAGGTAAGAGAAAAATGGGCTAAATGTCATATCTTAGCCTTTGTTCTAGGTACACAATCACAAAAAACCTAGAGTCTGAGCAGCTAAACTTGGAGAGACAGACATCTTTTCTGACTCTGACACCCAGAAGGTGGCTGGAATTAAGGTTTAGCTCTGCTGGAAAATGAGTAATTTTGCTGCTTTCCAGTCCTTCGTCAGAGGTATAATATTAGAACTAAAGGTTTGAAGTATTAACAGCACTCTGCACTTTCACCAGTAAATGTTTCTGCTGCATTTCATGATGTTCTTGTCTACTTGTAGAGGTAAATATTCGTATTTGTCTTTTGTAGGGTTTTAAAAAAATACTCGGGAATTCTGATTGGGAGGACTTGGAACAGGTAATTGACTCTAGGGCAAACTACAGTATGTAGTATATTGCTGTGTGGTTGAAGGCAGCCTTGGTTGGACTATTATTTGAGGGGAGAGAATAATTTAAATGAAAACTTATAATCTCTGCTGTGTTTCATGCTGTCAGTTTGCATTGTTAGATAGGGTAGGATGGAAACACCAAATTCATTCAACACTTAAAATATATTTTATTGTTACTATGGAATATCTTTTTTTCTTCTCAAATTACTTTTTGAAAAAACTACTCTTCCTTTCAAAGGGAAGACTTGCAAGTCTGTGAAAACATTTGGTGTCTTCCTGGTATTATCAGTACAGTGACTAAGGTGTTCATACACATTTCCGAATGCCCAGTGTGTTTGGTTTTTAAATCAGGTTTCATTGCCTGTACTGCTTCTTTTCAGCTTAAAAGGTACTTGTAATGAAAAGTATTAAATTTATTATATTGTACCAACTTAATGGTGGCTTTTTAAAAATCTTGTTTCATGTGTTTTTAGTAGGCAGTGACATTTACTGCTGCAAATTCTTTTTTTCCTTTAAAGATGGATTTTCTGCAGAATACGTTCATAAGGATGTACTAAAGGGCAGCCTCTTCCTGAATAAATCCTGCTCACAAACCAGATTAGATGATGTTGGACAGAAATGCTGCACCAAATGCAGACTGGTTGCAGCTTTCCCTATCACTTAATTTCTGCTTCAGAGACTAATTCCACCCAAAGGGTTAGGGGAATCCCAAGTAGTGTGTTAGAGCTTGTCTTGGGCTTTCAGCTGGAGACGAAAGGTAACTTTCATATCTGCAGCTGCTTGTTATGCAATTTCAAAGAAACTCTGTTATTCAATCCTTCTGTCAGTGTTCACATGTTCCTGTAAATTTCTATGTGCTTTACTTTGAACCATTCTGGGAAACTTGTGCATTGGCTTTCCTGTTTTGAACTTCCTAGGGCAGGTGATGAATTTTTTTGTTGTTAGGTACAGCTGCTGAACAGGGAACAGTGTAAATGCTGTCCCTTTTCCCTAGAAGCCAAACTCAAGCACTAGCAAACCACTGCAACAATAGTGTGCTTTTGTGAAACTTGCACAGATAGTGTTTTCTTAAGCAACTGTGAAATCTATCTCAAAAGAGGGTAATAGATAAATCATACCAGTTCCTCGTCCAGCATGGTTAAACACAAACCACTTTGGAAAAAAATGTGAGCTTCATGATGCTGCAAACTTGTTTCCCTTATGAGCTATAGTTCATAATGGAGAATTGTAACTTCTGTGACTGGATTTCTTGTACCTTATGTTACTATTTTCAATGTTATTCTCAATTTGTTTCAGGAACTACCAGAAACAGTTCTCTTAAAGTTTTTTCGACCAGAAAACACACCGGTACCTGCAAGACCAACACCAGAGCAGCTTTCTAATCTTATTAAGACAAGTCTTCATTATCCAGAGTCTTTTAATCATTCTTTTCATCAAAAAAGGTTAGTGAAACATTACCTTTAGAAACTTTAGAAATATTGTTAATTGGACATAAATCCTTTTGAGAGATGCGGTGTGTGTTATGACATTAAAGTCTGGTATGCAAGTGTGAAATCTTGTTCAGTTTTTAAACTCACTGCTTCAGAAGTTTATAGGTAAAATTAAAGTTTCATGTAAAAAAGAATGGACTGTAGTACCATAGGTCACAATTTTAATGTTAACAAGTGATGTTATCAAACTTACTGAAAAAAAACCAGTCTGCTCCCTTTGTGTTTATTTTTGTTGTCAGAGTAAACAGTTTGATTTCTTTGAGAAGCAAGATAGAAAGAAAGATGTTCTTTTAGCTCAAAGGAGCTGTTATGTCTACAACATCTCACTTGCCAAGATTAGCTGCACACGGTTCTGACTTACGTCAGAAGGAAAGGTGGTAACAGTTCAGATCACTGGGGCTTGTCTCCTGGAAGAATATCAGTATTAACCTCTGTCAAAAAGCCTGCTGCTAGAGTGAATTGGTTGGAGCCTGTAAAATCCATGAGTCTTTCAAAATTTTAATGATATGAACAAACACCCTGGCTTAAGTTCTGAACATTAAATGGGTTGTACTTGAAACGTGAAGGTTTCAACTATAAACCTATTTAAGCTTGAGTTGTTTAACTGAAAGCTCTACTGTGTTACAGTTTTTTATAACAGTTAATGTAAGTTGTCAAAAGAAAGGGATTTGTTTCTAAAATCTAACCTTTAAATCTTCTATAAGATGCTATATTGTAATGACAGTGATAAAGCATGCATTATCCCTGTAAGACATTCACCTCTTATTGGTTACAGTGTCTAATTGTTCTCTTCTTACAATTCAAGTTTAGGATATTGAAACTGTTAGGCAATGGCAAGGAATTCCAGTGACACATATCGCTTACTGAATACGTAGAGCTGTTTTAGCTGCAGTAGTTTGTGTTCCTGCCTGTTGATTTCTTAGGGTCTTTCTTGCTGCAGCATTATTTATAGAAACAATAATAGTAATTGTGAACAAGCAGAATATCAATTAACTGTATTAGTTTTATTTAGTAGAAAGACTTAAAATAAATCCAGGTATACATGTGCTATCTGTTCTGGTTGGGCACTGTTCAGGTTATAACTTAAGGCCCAGTGTCAGGAATTCCTCAATGGGAGGCAGTGCAGAAGAGAAGTATCCAGTCCAAGTGTGCCAACCAGAAATTCAGAAAATAGTATACTGGACCATGTTATCCCATTCTGGAATGTCTCATGTCACACAAGCAGATTTCCTATAAGCTAAGATGGTATTTATGCTTTTTCCCTCCTTTCTCAGCTGGTTGAAGGGAGGTGGTAACTTCATTTGGCCCAAATGAGCCAGTGCTGTTTGCCTTAATTGACAACTTTTATTATAAGTAGCTCTAGTCAGTGTAAGTGATTATATTTTTACCTACACTGTCTTGACTCTGGCATACATGTAAATTCCGTGTTACTGGACATAATTTTAACTATTTAAGAGTATAAATAAGACTATCCAAAATAAGATTTTTTTTTTCTTTAATGTGGAACTGTTTCTCTTTGCAGCCTCTGTCTGGTACCTGTCACTCTCCTACTTTCAAATTGTTCCCAGGCTGTTGTAGATGTGATGATTGATTTGCGGCATAAACCAACAAGGTAGTGTGCAAACGTTAATAAACCAATATTTTTTAAGAACTCTTCCTAGCTTGGGGAGTCTTGTAATATTTTAACTATATTGAATATCTAGAATAGGATTTTTTAAACAGTGGCTTCTTTGAAAGGATGGAAGTTGATAAAGAGCTCATGCAGTTAACTGTGAGTCTTCAGTCTCTGCTAAGACAGGGCCTTTAATTGTGACTCTTAAATGGTTAAAACTCAGCAGATCTTTTCTAGAGAAAGGGAAGTGCTTTTCCACTAGTGAAATAGGAGCTTCACCAACCTTTATTAAACATAAGTTGTTAGGTTTTAATTTTTAAAAACTTCTTTTTTTTGTAGACAGCAACTTCCTCTCGCAATTTCGCTTAGTGTAAAGTTTTGGAGAACCTTGGATATTTTTTAAAAAAAGTTTTAAAACTTCCTCTAGGTTTAGCAGCTGATTCTCATGACTGCCTTTTTGCTTAGTACTGTAGTAGTATGTGGGAAAATATTAGCCTTGAGGAAGTGTTCATGCATTCCTTCTAAAAGTTTTACTGAAGAATTTTTGTGGGATAGAGAATTCAGAACCATGATATCTATACCACTGTAATTCTGAGACTTCCGTTTAAACAAGACAACTTCAACTCATGACTAATGCAGGTGACAGCTCCCCTTCTGCCCTTTTAGATATAATACTACCTGGTCTGTTTGCTACCAGGGAGGGGAGAAAGATTGTGAAGACATTGTCGGGACTTATGGGGGAGCAGTGGCCTCTTGTCAACAGTCCATTGGCAAGTAAGATATTAAAAGCCCAGAGCCTAATACACAGGTTCAAAAATGGAAGACAGAAAATTAAGTGTTTACTTTTCAGGTACAGTTAGGAAGCCATTCACTGATCTGTTTTTTCATAAGATGGTCATATTGTGTTACATTGTGAGCCATGTCTTTGGAAAGATAGTGTACTCCTCATGTACCTTGAAACTGCTTAAAAAGAAAGGCCCCCCCCACTCTCTCCTAATGTGTTAGTGCAATGTCTCTAAAGCAGTGTATGTCCATGTTGATTATTCCTGTGTGACATGCAGTCTGATTTAACTCTAGCTCATGGGACAGGCCCAACAATGCCTGAAATAGGAATTCCTTAAACTGTGACAGTTTGAATCTTGTTACTACATTTAGTGTTAGTATTATGTGCAAGTTATGTAGAAAGCTGAGAATACACTGAGTTCTTCATTATACATTTATGTGTAATTAATGTCCTGTGTATAGTGTACAGTACATTAGGAACCAAAGAAACGCATTAAAGGTTTGTAATGATTCATCTGAACTAAGGGGAGAGCCACTCTAAGGATTTTTAAGTGAGGCAGAGAACATTAAAAAATACTGGTAAGACCCAGAGTTAAATTGAGCTGATGGATGGACATAAGCATCCCTAAATTTACCCAAGGGTACCCTAGGTACTCTGAGTCTGTGTGTATTTGTGGGAATGGGTGTGAGTGAATAGGGATGTAGTAGGAAAGAAGACAAACACAGGTGATCTTTTTTTTTTTTGGTGTATTACAGTATCTTGATAAAATGTTGAATGGAGTTCTGTCTGTAGCTATAATGGCAACTGTTAATCCTTGCAAAGTCCAGCTTTGTCTTGCTAGAAAATGTACTCTTAAAGGTAAGGAGGGTTCGCAGAAAAAACGCAGTATGCATTTGGGGAAGGCAGTGATTTAAGGGTAGTGATTGTAGGCAAGCAGTCAAAAATACAGCAGCATCAAAGACAAATGGCAGTGGGCACTCATCCAGGGAGAGCCAGCACAGTAATGTAAGTTCCCTACTCCTGACTTCTGAAAAGTTTTTAGAAAGTATCAATCTTTGTAAGGACCTGGTGAGGGGGACACAGTGTGTTCTGAAATCTTAGGAAAACTTGAAGTTGGAGGGAGTCCTGTAAATTGGTAATACATGCTTCAAGTGCAGAGAGTTAACACTTTTATCCTTTTTTTTTCCAGCTCCGAAGCACTAGAAATACATGGATCTTTTACATGGCTTGGGCAAACACAGTACAAGCTTCAGCTTCAAGGCCAGGAGGTCTATAGCTTGCAGCTCAAAGCTTGCTTCGTTCATACAGGTGTCTATAACCTTGGAACCCCCAGAGTATTTGCCAAGCTCGTGGACCAAGTTACTTTGTTTGAAACAAGTCAGCAGAACTCCATGCCTGCACTGATTATTATCAATAATATCTGACCACTTCCTGGAGAAAAAAAAAAAAAAGACAAAATAAATGGAATTCTTTTCTTACATTGCTGGTTGACATTTTGCTGCAGTTTTTTTGAAATAGCACCTCAAACATCTAACTTGTTACTAAAGATCGTGTAGAAAAGAAAATAGCAAAATATTCAGATGAGTTGTCTGTTTCTCGATGCAATGCACGTTGGACTGAAAATACGTTTATCCTTTTATAATGTATTTCTTCTCTGGTAATTAAGATACTCATAAAATACTCTAACTGCAGATCTGAACATACTTGTATGTCCAATGCCCTGTCAAAAATGCAGCTTGACCGCTGTTACAACTTCCAGCATGGTGTGTTTAATATTTGTGGCTGTATTAGGAAATGATTCAGGAAGAAAACCTCATTGGCATTTTCCTGTCTGAAGCCATTAGTCATGGTAAATCCCAACCTTACCATGAAGTTCAATAAGGTCTCTCAAATCCATTTCTGATCCTCGGTTCTTTAATTTAAGATTTTGGTTTCATATTTATGGAAACTGGTGACTTTTCAAGGTTTACATAAAAGTCCACCTAGGGTGTTTAAAAAAAAAAAATTGAACCAGTTTGAGTATTTTCTCATTCATCTCAAAAAAGATGCACTATTTCACAACCATGAGATTGTCATTTAAATTGTCACTTACTTTATTATGTAACTATAACAACTGATCTGTTTAAAAAAATCTACTCCAGATTTTCAAGAAATGTATTATATTTATAACAAATGTACTGTAAATAGAATAAAGCATACACCATATTCACTGTATGGACTGGTGACTTTTTTGCTTCCCTTTGCATACAGCTGTAGCAATCCACAGGTGCTGCTGCTGCCACAGGACAGCACTGGTGTATGAGACAGTGCATCTACCTTCTGATGCATTTTATTCTTTTTAGGTAGGGCTTCCAATTTTACTTGTGTTTGGTACTACTGTATGACTGTCTCCAGGACTTTATACTTCCTGAAAGTTTTGGAACCCATTCACAGCACATAACCTTTCATAGTCAAACTTAATAGGACTGTGGATCATGTTGCTAAATCAGTAGAATACTGAAATACTCTCTATCAATGAATATGTTGCTTCAGGCCTCCAGTCTTTTTCTGCTGATGTACAGCTTGAAAGAATAATCTAAAAGGTTCTCAGCATTGTAGCCTTAAGCCGTGTCATCATTGCTTGTTCTGTCTCACACCCATTTAGGGAAAGAAAAGTCATTACTGATGCCATTCAGCTGTGCACTGTAGGCCACAATGTTCTAAGTCACCATTGGTGTGTATTTTAAGACAGCCTGTCCAAAGCAGGTTATCAATAGCATCATGTTTAGAAACTGGATGAAAAGAAGAGAGACCCTGTAGAGGGAACTGAGCGTGTCTGATGGAGGCCTGGAGACGGTACAAATGGTGAGATCACAGTGAGATCTGGCCTTTGAGCAGTGGCTGGCAGGTAAAAAGCAGGTGAGAATTTGAGAATCTCTGAATGACAGAGCAGTGAGATGAGATGATGCAGGGCAAAGCAGCTCCTGGAGCTTCTCAGCACTGCAGACCCAAATGCGTAAGCTCTGACGCTCACCTGCACATCTGAGCAGTCTGTGATTCATCAGTCTGAGACTCAGCAGGCGCTGTGGGTGTTTGGAGGAGGAGGGTCCTTGGTAACCTGCTTTTCTGGATTTCAAATATAACGGTGGAGCTTTTCCTTTCTTGGAATTGCAGTAGCAATGGTTAGCTGGAGACATGCTCTTTGTCTCTCCTGGTGTGTCGTTAGATAGTCTTAAGTGTGTCTTTGGGAGCTCATCAGTATGATTGCTTAGGAGAGGAACTGGCATTGAAGTAGAGCTAGGCATGCCTCCTCAGTGGATTCTCACATGGGAAACTGTCCACATTGTGGACTCCCAGTGATGATGGAAAACAGTTCTATTGAAATGAAATTTAATCTTGTCTTGCTATTGAGTAAATAAGTACATTTGCAAAGGCATGCTTGTGCTTCTATCACAGCAGTGTTGTGGCTCACAGTAGATCATAATATCACAGCCTACTTTGAGATAGCTAGAAAAAGCTCCCAAAGACAATGAGATCCAAGGGATCTTTTTTGTACTAGGAAGCTACAGAATTTTCCTTTCTTGCTGCCTTTGTAACATAAAACCATGAAATTTGCCAAGCTGGAGGTTTTGGTGGAAAACAAATTGCCCTGTTTCAGTCTGGGGAGTTTGGCAACAATTTTATCTTGTATTAGTTGAAATACAGAAATAATTCCGTATACTAATATACATAAAATTAGGCTTTTCATTTGAGCTGAGTAACCAACAAACCTGTTCCTGAGATGAGGTGAATTCTGCCATCCCTTCCATTTTTCATGGCATGTGTTGCTCCATCCTTTGCTAGGGGAATTCAGGTGGTTGTAAGCTGCTTTGCCAAAAATTGCTGAAATGCTGCATTGACAGATTACTAATTTGTGCAATGCAAATCTGGAGTGATTTGTGCAATGCAAATCTGGAGTTTTAGAGAGTCAGTCTGTGAATCATGTAGGAGATGACTATGGTAACATAGCAAGGTCTTGAGCTTTTATTTGTCTCAAGCAGCAATCCCCATCTGCTTCCTCAAAAATAGTAGAAATCATTCTAAATTCCTCTTATATTTTTAATATTGTGTACTTGTCTTGGCTGAAACTAGGACAGTATTCTAAAATTTTTTTTGAAGGGATGGTTATGCTGATAAAGCTGTGGAGTTTTCTGAATTTGTTGCCTCATCTTGTAACCTAAACTTTTCTATGCCTCAAAACAGGAAAAACGATCCTAACTTTAATACTTAAATTACTTATGACGGAAACTCACTTTGTCTCTATCTGAAATGGCATTATTAAAATCCTGTCTAAATATTGAGTAATGGAAAAATGACTTAACTGGCAATAAAAACCTAAAAGTTTGTAGCAAAAGCAGTGCTAAATGCTTAACTTGTAAACAAAATGGCCATTTACTTACTCTTGTGGTTGGTGTAATTTTAATTTATTATTGCTGTCTGACTAGAAAAGTGTCAGGCAAATTACATAAAAAGTCAATTCGTACCCTGGTTTAAAACAGGTAATATTCTCCTGATACTCAGCATGTGTGAAAACCTGTGCTCGCTAGGAGCTGGTTACAGTTCTGGGTTTGGAAGTTTGAAGATAATTGGTCTTTGCCACACAGCCTGACTGGATACCAAATACACTAGATACAAAATTCACTGAAGTCCCCTTCATTTAAATACAGTTTTGTAAAGTTTAAAATCTGCCAGGTTTCTGAAATCATTCACTTTTCCTGGAAAGACTGTCTGTACAGTGAAACAAATAGGACTAGACAAATACGGTCAGTGAAAAATTTAGAATGAAACATGAGAAGGAAAAATAAGTAAAATTATCTTTTTTAATTTCAAAATAATAAAACATGAACTTTCTAAGTAGAAAAAGGGCACTCAACCAGTTTCTCCATTGCATTTTTATAACATTTTTTTCCTAAATAAAAGGAAATTTTGCTTAATAGATTTCCCAGAGACTTCCAAAAATTCCACTCAAAATAACTTTGAGTTATGATATGACCATTATAGGGAGGAAAAATGAACTTATTATTCTCTCTATCAAGAAGTTGATACTTGACTGGGGACAGATTCAGCAACTCATAACAACCTTTTGGTGTCATTCAAAGATTCAGGTAAAAATAGCAGGAGGGAAAAATAATTTAAGGAGAGGTCAGTTCTGTGTTTAGAAATTTCTCAATAGAAGATTTGAAGATCTGTTTCTCTCCCACTGAGTCCTTACACAGAAAGCCAAATACTACTCCTTATTATCCCTCATGTCATAGGTCACTGGTAACTATTACTGACTCTCAGGATCCAAGACTTGAAGCTAACAAAGGAAATGAGCACCAGTTCATATCCAGTTTTGACAGTAACTAGTTTTTGTTCAGATACAAATGCTCTCGTGACCTGTGCCTTGAAACATCAGCTTTCCCTAAAAAAACTTTAGTTTTGTTTACTAAATAACTTTGGACTCCTTCTGGAGTTGTATTTCTTCCCTCTGGACAGGGAAGGTACTTAAGCTATTAAGTACAATTTCATGATGTTTTTGAAAAAGTTCTTAGTATTACAAAATTCTACTGTTTCTGGAAGCATAAACTCAGCTGCACTTTAATTTCATTTTCGTGATAGGATTTTGCCAAGTCCAGTAGCAGAATAGAGAGGTTCAAAGTAACTAGTTTTTGGTTACACAAAATACACACTCAAATTGTGTGCTGCTCCAGGAGAAATACATAAGGTTCCAAGATAAAAATAGAAGAATTTAATGTTTGGATTCACTGACATAGTGAATTTCAGCAGAAATAATACCCATGGCATAGTGTGGATCCCACTGCATAGGTTGTATTTTGAGCTGTTACCAAATTTCTTTCCCTGTGTAATACAGAGACATACGTGTATAGCATGTTTGTTAAGATATAAAGATAATAAGTTGTGAGAAAAATTCTGTCAAAGTGCTAGAGTGACTGGAACATGCCTATGCCTTGGAAAAGAGGATAGTGTATAATGGAATAATGAAAATGAAAAAAAAAGGTTGGTTTTCATTATTTAAACCCACAATGTAAGGAATCTTGGTAATATACCAAAGCTTTCTTACTGATCTAAAGTTAAAATTTCCCTCCTCTGACTAAACCACAGAATCAACATTTTTGTTATTCTTCAGCTGTAATATAAGTACAGATGCCTTACTGAAAAGCCATCGCCCTGCCTGTGAGACTCCCTGGAGAATGCAACCATGTGGTCAATGACAGCCACAGTCAGATTAATGGGGGCAGAACTTTTAATATTAAAGATTGTCTTTAATTCAGAATCTACTGTGACACAGAGCTGTCTACACCAAAGGTGTCACCCAGCCCAGGTGTATCAGAAGTCAGGTCCCTGAATTGCAAAAAATACAGTAGAGACTCCTGGATGTTTTTCACTTACTACACTCTTGCTCCAATGAGATAAGGGATTATTTCTGAATATCCTAAAATATAAAGATGTCTGCAGTAATGGAAATCCACTGAGGGAACTTCAGTCATTCTTCATATGCACATTGCCTTTTCTTCAGACCCTTGAACAATTTCATTTACTCTTACAGAGTAAAAACAAGGCTGGAACAGAAGATAATTTTTTCAACACTTCTGTTTTTAAAACCGTGAATACAGATTAAACACTGAGTGTTTCCTGATCCCATTTAACTCAAGATTTATTTACTACACATTTCTAGTTTACAGGAGTAAATAATTAATTTGTAAAATGTCACTTAGTTAATGAGTTCTGCTAATTGCTTAGTGGTAGCTGAAGAAGTGGAAAAATGAACACATTTTAAAACTTGTTGCTTATAGACTATAGCAGTGTATAAATCAATTCAGCTGATGCTTGCAAATGCTATTCCTGTGGATTTTCCTCTTTGTAAGTTAGAATGGATGTATTGTTCTCCTCCTGATTATTGTGGCATAGTTCCTTACCCTGTTTCCTCCAGGATGATGAAAATTCTGCTTAAAAAAAAAGAAACAAGAAAACAAGACTCTACATATAGATTTTTACTTACTGAGGGAAATAACTTAGTGATGATCATTAAACAGCTGCCCCATGATCCCCAGGTACTTTGAAGCCCTAGGATGAGGGAGGTATTTCTGTATATTGAGGAGTCTGTAGAGGAAGTAAGAACCCCTTCTGTCCAAGGACAGAAATACTTCCTGAAATTCACAGGTGACATGTTTCTTGCTATCTTTGTGAAGAAAGCATCAGTGGTAGACCCAGCTTTCCTCACTTGTCAGTGTAGATGCTGTTGTTCAGGGCATGCCAGAGGGAGGGACAAAAGTGTGCTCCAGGACATGGGCTCCACTTCTTAAAGCTGCTGACACCAGGGTTGTCTTAGGTGCATTTAGTTTTAGTGGCAGTTGACCTTAAGCTCTTGAACCCAGGAGATGCTTTGAAAATATCAGATTTTTGTAATATGCACTGGTAATTCTCACTATGTCAGGGAAATACTTGGAAATATGATTCGCTTGTACCAAGAAGCATGGATGTTCTGCAGCCATGAGACAAGTTTAAAAAATGGACCAACAAACAAACCCCCTAAAAAACAACCAAAAAAACCTGTATAAAAATCCATCCCAATTGTAATGCCATGGGCAACTGGAGGGAGCTGCCAGAGAGAGGAAAGGGCGGTGGCAGTTCAAAGCACTTCTGTCTCTGCTTGGGAGGAGCAGTGGGAGGCCTACGAGAGAAGACTGTCCTGGAAAGTTTTCCTGCTGTGACAGAACTGATTGAACACATCAGTCAGGTTAAGAGGACAAGACTCAGGAATCACAGTGATACTGTTTTTCATTTTAACATCTGTCCTCAAGGATCACAGCTTTTATTCTCCAGATCACAGAAGGGACATGTCACTGCCTTAGAGGTTCATGTTCTCTTTCTGGCTGCTTTTCAAATCCACTCTCTTCATCTGTAGGTCACATGAGTGCTAAGCATTCTGGATGAATTGTATCCTCAGATATACTAAAACACTATTAAATTTATTTGTTCTGTTATAGATGCAAATTAGAGCAAAGTATTTCATTAACTTATTGAAATGCCACTTGGAAGTATATCTATTTTTAGAGTAATATCTAGAACTTTTTCAATAATGGATCTGCAAAAGATTGCAAGGAGATAGGGAATAATTTATTGTTGCTTGTCACGACATTTTTTCCTACCAGATAAGACTTATTTTTTACTCTGCAAGCCAGAGTTTGGCAAATATGTGTGGGTGTTGAACATAGCCCTGAGAAAAGTTTACTTTTGTTCAGTCTTTTATGTAACTGGCTATGGGCTGGAATTTATCAGAAGTCTTGGTAGGTATTTTCAGCACTTTACAATATAATTTTTGAGTGTGTGAAACTTGACATTGGTGAAGGTTACCATGAAAACGCATTCATTTCCTTAGCATGGAGAAATGCCAATTAAAACCAGGATGTTTAAATCCCTTTCAGTGGAGGTCTTTGCACAGAGGTATGTCTCTGTTACACAAGACTAACAAGAATGTGTGCATTGGGATGACAGTGGAAGGGCAGATATGTACTGGAAACCTTCTTCGCTGTGCTAACATCCTCTTCCTCACTTTGGCTTCATTAAATATTTGTGGAAATGAGAAGCAGTTGTGAAGGAGCAGCTTTGTGGCTTTATTTTTTTTCCCCTGAATGGAATCTTTTCAATGAAAACTTGTGCATTTAGGTGTGTTGGTTCGAAACTAACATCCTTTCTTTCATCCAGCCTGTGCTGTCAGTGCTCTGTCTCTCAGTGAGAGTGAGGAGAGCATGACAGGAAGGTTCCAGCCTTGTAGAATCCCTGCAGCACCAAGCAGCTCTGGAGAAAGAGTAAGGAAAAAAAAGATGAAGCACCTGCTCTTTGGCTGATCACATGAACAATCCCAGAATGAGCTGTGAGACCAACACACCTGCATTAGGACCCTCAGGGCAGATGAGACAGCAGTCCAGAAACTCCTGCTTGCAAAAATAGTTTAGAAGGAACTGAACAACTCAAAGCAAGTTGCTGAATTCCGATACTTTGGTGGTAAATGAAACGAGGACTGTGTTATCCACATCCTTAACAGGGCAGTTTACCAGATAGAATTGTCTGCTGTGAGTATAGTTGGTCCCGCTCATTATGAATGCCCTGCATCAACTATCTTGGTAAAAATCCTGTATGCTGCTGTAGACAGTTAAGTTTGTTAAACGGGTAATTATTCTTGTCAGGGGTGTTCCTGTGGCTGCTTATCATTGTACAGTCAGGTCCTCATACAGCACCTGTATCATGGATGCATTGATCAATGCAGCATCTCCAAAGATACAGAAATGAGAAATGACAGCACTGACAGCACTGGCTTCTGACTGAGGAGAAAAAAGTCAATGTCTCTATTTCAAAATGCTGCTTTTACACATTAATAGTACAAAACCAACTGTTTGACACACTACTGTTGTTTGACATTGGAAAACACTGATTATTAGAGTGTCTGTGTCTATGAAATTAATTGAAGATTGCTATATTTCTTTAGAAGCAAGGACAATAATCCCTAAGTCCATATTCTCATTCTACTAAGAAAAAATGAACTCTATCCCATCTGCAAGTGGGACAGCCACTAGGCAACTGAAAAGGGTCAGGGGGGAAAAATCCAAGTAAATACTTAATCCCAATTAAATTTATTCCGTCCTGATACTGGACCTAAGACAAAGTGATAGGGTAAATGAGAACTCTGAGCAGTTGCTCCTCCTGTGGTCAAGAGAAGGAAGAGGGTGGAAAACAGTATCTGAAAAGTTGTATAAGTTTGCTATTTGAAATTGCCTGTTCTCAGTTCATTAGCAGAATGGAGGAAGGAAAGATATAACCATCATTCCTCATCTTGGATGGGAAAAGGAGATAAGCATAAAAGCCTTAGCCCTTCTCCCTCAGAGTCCTGCAGAAATATCAGAAAACACCAGTAGGAGCAGATATGCTCTGGTGGATATTTTTGGCAAAACCCAAGGAATATGCTGATAGAGCTTTTCATTTTTCATATATGAGACTTGTGTCCTATAATAGAGAGCTTTTCTAAAGTTTTTTTTTTTTTGAGATTAAATCTGTATTATCCTTTATACTGCTTTAAAGAATATTAGGCTGGGGGTCAGAAGGCTTTGATGGATAATCACAGACTTCTTAAAATTGCTGTTCATGACAACTGTCTTCTGCAAAAGCAAAATGAAACTGGCAAAACAAACCTAAAAATTACAGAAGGAGAAGTATGTGTATTGTGGCCCAGGTAGAAATCTGAGGCAGGAAGTTTTTGAGCAGAGCTTCAAAATGCAAAGGAGCAGTTTAAGAACCAGGGGAGGTAGTGACTTTCAGGATTTCTGGTATTTTCTCTTTGCATTCCATCAAAGTATTGCTTCACTTTAGTAATCAGTGCAAATCAATCCAAATTCCTCGACTACTAATTTTTCAGGTCAAAAATGACAATAAGGTTATACTGTTTCCTAGGAAACCCACTTTCTTTAAAAGTGTTACTTTTTGGGATGGAAGAGAATATTTCAGTACATAATGTTACTTTGCCCCCTTTTCTGTGAATTCAGAGACTGGTGATATTTTGCAGGCTTGTTGTTAAAGTCAGAACAGTTTCTGGGGGGCATTAGCTTTGAAAACAAGATTTAAGTTTTCTGGGAGATGTGCTTATATTGGGAATTGTATACTATGCCATAATTTTGCTTCCACCATCAAGAGTCTATGTGACTTCTTGATTTGCAGAACTGGAATAAATGAAAATAAAGGCATATTTCAATGGAGGGAGAATAAAAAATGGCAAGAAGGCTTTGATTTGCATTCCCCTCTGTTTCATTATCATATTTTGATGGGAATAATATGTGAACATTAAAGAATTTTTTTTTGTTCAAAAATCAGTGGTTTTAAGTAGAGGTGCATTTTTATTGGAGTCTTTTTCTTTTTAACTTTTTGGAAAATGGTAAAATGTTACTATTTAGGAGCAATAATTTCAACTCAGTGCCTGTGTCATGGCTTAGAGTACACCCAGAAATGTTGCTGTATGGTTGGTGATGTTGCTGACATGCCACCCTTCACCCTCTGCCTCAGCATCACATGCTGCTCTTTTGGGGGCAGTTTCTATTTTCAGAGACATTTTGGGTGCAGCTTGTGCTGAAAGTGTGACAAATAGATCTGTGTTTCTTGCCAGGTGTGGGTGTGGATGTGTGCGTGCTACTTTTATGGCTCTCTTTTATTTGACCCGGTGGCCTCCTGGGGTACCTGGGAAGGATAGAAGAGGTTGGTCCAGTGGCCCCTGGGTGCTTGTGGAGACCTGGTCCCTGCAGGGACCGTGGAGCAGCCCTGGTCCCTCTGCACTGGCCTGGTTGTGACATGAGCCCCCGAACCCAGTGCGGCAGCCTGGGGCTGAACCAGGTTTGCTCTAGAGCTGCTCTGGTCAATCAGAGAGGCTGCCCCTTCACCTCTCTGTATGCAGCAATAGCTTTTGAGGGGTGGGCTTTTAACTGGTGGGAACACACCCCATTTTATGGCGGAGGTAAAAGGTTTGGTTTGGGTTTCGGTTTGGGGTTTTTTTTTACCCCAGTGCTGTGGAGTCCGGCGTGGAGATTTTTCGCGGCGAGACAGGAACAGCTACAGCTCTGTGCTGTGCGTGTCACATCGTGTGTCACATCTAGGGGACCCGGGGGCCGGGCTAGCGGTCGGAGCGGCTGCCGGCTCCGGGGGGGGGCTCCGGGATGCTCCGGTGTCGTGCCGGGGCTGCGGGGCCGGGGGAACCGCGCGTCGGGCGGCGGCGCTCGCAGGGCTCGGGCGCTTGCGAGCGGCTGCAGGGACCGGCTCCCCGTAAGGCTCCATCCCTTCCTCACTCCGCCCGTGAGCGCCTCGCAAACCTGCGGATGGATGGCAGCTGCACGGCCGGAGCAGCGCTCCAAAGTCCTTTCACCGGCACTTTGGAGGGACGGGATGTTGAACTGCGACGGCTTCAGGCCGGGCTCTGGCTGGCAGAGCACTTCTCGGGATTGCGGAGGAGTGGAGCCCCGAGCTGCACGGTGTCCCTGGCCCGGAGTGCTCCTACTCACCCGTCCTTGTCCTCTGTCACCTGCCTGGTGGCAGCCCTGGTGGTGCTCCCGCTGTGAAGGCGTCCCAGGACATTCGCTGATGCACCATGAGGGATGTTTTATCTGTGGTGCAGTTATGGAGTCTCTATTGAGCAGATATTCATCCCACTGATCTTCCCCATTCGTGAATTGTTTGTTCCGTGTTGCCTCATTGTCATGGTTGGAATGCCAGTTCTGGGATCCAGGGAATTACAGGAAATCTGTAGATTCACAGTAGGCTACTATCCACTGAGCTGAAAGCTTGGAGGCATTACTTCTCAGTCTCTCAAAAATTAGGCAAAGAATGGAAATTTGGAACTTACTCTTGTAAAATCCCATGATCCATAAAAATATTAAATTATTCTCTGGAGCCACACTGCATGAGTTTAATGCTCCTGAGGTTAGTAGAAGGGCCAATATAATTTATTATTTTTGCAGTGCTTCTGCACAGAGATATTTTTAATGTATTGTTGCCTGTGACAGCTTAGAAAATTATTTCTCTGGTCTTTGAATATTTGTTTGAGAAGTTGAGATGTGATTAGTGAAGGTACAGGAGATGGATTTGTTCCCCATTTTTTTTAGCGCCTCATAAACTGGTTGTACTTTGACCTGAAACAAAACATGTTTCTAGGTATTAAACACATCTCAGACAGTTTCCTACTGGCTTTCTGTGAATGGTAAATATAAATTCAGTTCAGACAAGTTCATATGGAGAGAAATTTAAACACCAGGAAGTGTGGTTTTATTCCCATGTGATAATAGAAAACTGGATTTGACATTTTTCTGCAGTTCATCTTCAGTTTTTCACTAATAGTCACATGGTGAAAGGATAATGCCACTGTTTAGAGCAATGTGTACTAACCCTTTCCTACACAGGGAGGCAAGATCTGTTGTGTGAGAGCAGGAAATGTGAGCAGCTGTGTCCAAACGCTTGCACACTTGGGCAGGTTTTCTCAGAGCTCCAAACCAGATGATAGAGAGTCAACTGAAAGTGTGTAACCACCATCAGAGGGTTTCAAAGACTTTCAGTACCACATGTAGGGTGTGCATGGCCTCAGACAGGTTCAGGATGCTGCAAGTATGTTCTAAAATAGCATTTTTCCTTTAGATTAGGGAGTTGCAAATTATTTATTCTGGGAGAGAAACCAGAATGAACGGAAGCCACTTAACAAAGTTAGCAGGAGTGGCTAAAGACATGAGTTGAGGAGACAAAACTCAAAGTTAAGCTATTCCTTTCTTTGCCTCACCATTCTCCTCTTCCCCCAAAACTGAGGAAGCAATTCTTCAGGGAATGGCTATCACAGAATCACAGAATATTCTGGGATGGAAGGGAACTACAAGGATCATCAAAGTGGAGCTCCTGGCCCTGCATAGGACAGCCCCAAGAATCACACCATGTGCCTGGGAGCATCATGTGGGAATTCCTGGGAGGAGATATAATCCCGTTGGCAATAATTTTGCTGCAAATGTATTACATGGTTTCATGTTGGTCTCTGCCAGGTTTATTTAGCACCCTATAATGCTTCTGCACCTGCATGTTTATGGCGCCATATCTAGAATCACTGAAGTTTCAAAAGCCTCAGAACTCTAGAAACTCTCACTTAGGAGGAAAACCTTGAAGCACCTTTCCAAGCATCCTGCAAGACCTCAGGGCTTACAGAAATATCTTATGAGACATAGGAAATTTTCCTTTAAGTCACAAGGAATTAGACTCCATACAGAAAGGATTCTTAAGGCAGTGAATGACTAAGCCTGATGCCATGAAGATGATCTGGGGGCTCTGTCACAGCTGTCCTGGTGGAGGTCATGGAAGGAGAGAGCTTTATAAATTTTTTCCTGTGACATGATGGAAGTTCTATAATATCAAGATACTACAGCCAATAAAAATGTTTACAAAGGAATACGAGGAGAAAGGCTAAAAAGATGTGTAATCTTCAAACTTGACTTTAAAGTACAAAAGGGGGCCAATTGGAAAAAAAAAGCAAAATAAATTTGGTGTGCAAGAAGGTGGAGTAAGGGACAGCTAAGAGAAACAGGCAAGGACAATGACAAATGCAGAAATGATGCAGTTAAGTGTATTGTACCTGTCCTTTTGAGAAGCTGGACAAAATAATCCTTGAATATTTAAGTAAAGGGCTTGAGGTAGAGAACGGAATGTGTTAAGTATTTAGTGGAGAGCAAAATCATTTGAGGGGCTGATGGACTTTGTGTGAGAGCAGCTGTTACTCAGCTACAGATGGGGAGTTCCACAATATATTGGTATTATCTGTGGCTGTAGCCTCTGCATCCCCAAAACTATGTAGCAGGATGAGAAAAGGCACAGTGAATATCAAAGGTCTAGAAAAGAATTCCTGCAAAAAGAAAGAATTTGCTCGTAGCTGTACTCCACTATTTTATGTCTACCATTACTTTTTGTGGGCAAAATGCCTAAAAATGGAGCTTCTAAAGGGAATCATCCTTTATGATCTGCTGGTTTGAGGTTGTGGATCACTGAGCTGGGCCAGTGAGTTAATTGCCCGTTTAGACAGGGATTGAAAACAAACCAAACCAAGCCCAAAACCCAAACACTTGCTGTTCAGGGGAAAAGGGCTTGTTTGGTGGAGCCATAGGCATCTGTTCTGTCTGTTCCCTGAGCTCTGTGGAGTGTTTGTCTGTCAGCAGAGTAACTGCTGGGAGGGATGGCAATGTGATCAGGGCATGAGGTACTAACATTTATAACCCACTGTGTTTGTAATGATCTCTGCTAAACACAGGGGAAAAAACTTCTGATGAAAGAATGGAAAATCTATAAAACTACCCATTTCCAAAGCCACCGGTGACTGCAGAGGGATTCCAGTTTTTATAAACAGAATAAAAAAGCAAGCAGAACTTCTTCCAAATTTGTGCTTGGTTAAGGAGCCACAGATATGTGCCTACGGGCTGTGGAGGTCATGGCAACAACTTTGAGGCTATAAACTGAAGAATGAAGTCTGGAGTGCAGAAAAACAGTGGGTTGGGAGCCTGAAGAAAATACTGCCTAAAAGGAAAACATGAAATAGTGGAAAATGAGTTTAGGTCAGAGGAGGAAGAAGTGGGAGGGGAATATAACAGCATTTTATCTATTATTCAAGGCTTTTGCAAAGAGGAAGGGGATAATTTATTTCGGGTAGCCATCCTGGATAGATCAGGAAGAATTAGGACAAACTTTCTAACAGTAACATATTTCTGAGCCTTGGTAGAACACCAACACTGCCATAAGGGGACCATACATTGTCCCTCATGAGGCACTCTTAAAAATGCTCCACAGAAGTATCTGTCAGGAAGAGCAAACTAGAACTGGCCACATTTTATCATCCTGTGGGTGAGATCCACATTGAACAACCAGAAAATAGGATTGTTTCTAAAACTAGGCAGTGCCAAACTTTAAGGTTTTGTGTGTGGAATGGGGCAGGTGGTGACCTTCCAACTAAAGTAAGTGTTCACTGCATTGCTCATGGGCTTTAGTTGAGTGTGCAGAAAGATCTTAGTTGCCTGAGCACATGTTGGTCTCGTATCATACTTTCCTATGTTTTCTGTAAAGTGAGATCTTTACCTTTGTTTCTGATCAGTGCCAACACTTCAAGGAGTGCTCTTAGCCCTCAAGGAGGGCTCAAAGCCTGTCTGGATCTTTTGAAAGACTTTCTTACACAGAAGTGAGGGAAGAGCAGAATGGATGCTTTAAAATGGCTATCAGGTGAAGGATATCCTCCCTGGGAGATACATGTATATGATATTTGTATGTGAGTATGTCTATGTAGATAAAACACATGGTAAAGCTGCATTCTCTGTCATGAAAGAATAGCTTTATTTCAGCTTTAGTTTAGAACACTTTAAAAGTAAATGAAGAAAGGAAGTGGGAAATCAATGTGAATTGCTTTCAGTCCTTGGGAACCTACCCTGATCACCACGACATTCCAGAAATAGAGTGTGACCTCTTGGTAACATCTGCCAACTCACTTGACACTCAGGGTTGTGTCAGATCAGAGGCCATAGGCTTGTGATTGCTCAGTTTGTGCAAATGTTCCTCAGCCTGGTCCTGCTCCATGGAGGGCAAGTTTCCCTGTATTCCAATTCTTCCTGCAGGACAGAGCCTCAGAGGAGGAATCAGTTGCAGGCTGATGGCTTGCTGCATGCAAGCTGAAAGTTAATTTGGGCTGATGAGCTTTGTCTCCTTACATCAGTTCTTTGAAAGAAACATGGGATGTGTTGGATCACCTCTCCTCTGGACGCCGACAAATAGAGACAGCCCATTTGCCCTGGCATACAATCTGCCTCTAATCAGAGCACAGAAGAACAGCAAGTGAGACCTGAGAATCTGAAATATGCAACAATTTTTGAAAGGACTGAGCTGTGGAAAGCAAACTTTGGGTTTCTCCTCTCTCTTGTATCTCAACTACCAAGTTGAGCACATCTTCCCCTGCAGAGAAACCAAGGGGCTGTGAATGCGTGAGATCCTAAGAAGGGGTGTAAGAGACTGGGAGAGCAGGCACTGGACAGAATAAATTTCATGCCAAGAGCTTTTGTCTTTTTGCTTGAGATGCTGCTTCTCCAGCTGAGAGATACTTCTAGCTGGCATAAGAAGACTTGATGTCAGATCTGACTAAAGGAGGTTCTTTTTTAATTAAACAAGAAACACTTCTTTTAAACAGAAAATAATATCTTTTTTTTTCCATTAAGAGATCATATTCTGACTAACTATTATGCAAACAGGGGTTTCTGTGTCAGAATGAATTGAAGCTTAAAAGATGGTATTATGTGACTGGACTTGTAAATCTTCTGGGCTGCATGCAGGGACTATTATGACACTGAGGAACATTTGGCCAGCCTTTAGTGTATATCTTCCCAAACTGAAAAGTGTTGCTCTTTACAGAGGAATGTTGGAATGAATGGGGGGATCATCAACACACCTCATGATATTGTAGGTGTGCCATCTCTTGGAAATGAGTAACTGAAATAATTTGTGTTTCCGATGATTGCTCATAGCTGAATGATGATGGCATTTTTTTATTGCATACAAGTAGAGATATTATAAAAAAAAAGACCTTATAAAATATAGTTTAGGCTCTGCTACTCTAGCTAAGCTAGCAGTCAGCTTGTGACTTCCCATGTGAAAAATTGTAAGAATAAAAGCAATTAGCACAACAAACTATTCTGGTAAGAGAACTGTTTGAACCTGTAATAAACAGGTTCAACAACAAAAATAAGAAATCTATCTCCTAAGAATCAGTGAACAAAATATGTAAATTAACCAGAAATAAAGAAATTTAACAGGCATACACCCTGGCCATTAACCTACCAATAAATTGTGCGTCAGTGTATTGTTAGCCAATCAAGTCTAACACAGTGCCTTCTGATTTTTCCTATAAATATGAGCTTTGTAAATAAAGAATTAGCTTTCCTGCATGAAGAAACTGAGTCCTGTCTGCTTTACTGCAACATTTTCTATGTTATCTAATGTTGAAGAGTGAGGTTTTTGCCTTTTTCCTATCAGATTTAAATACAGGAATGCTGTAAATAAGTATTAGGGCTGTCAGGAACAGTTCTTGTTGGTAGCATTCAGGATTCATGCATGGCACATATGTTTTCTGGCATCTTTCAAACCCCAATAGCAAATTCGCACTGATTGCCAAGATATTTCATGACTGAAATACACTATTTTTCTTCAAAAATCCAGCCTTCTGTCAGACATAGAACTTTTATAAAACTGGGATTTTCTAAGCAGCTACAGGTTGTGATCCTGACTGTTATAGGAAGAAAAACCACTTTTTTCTGTTTCCCTTGGCCAAATGGGAAGTAGAGGCTCTGGACTTGATGATGTCAGTGTCCCATGACAGTGGAACCAAGATTTTTTGCCTACATCCTCAGCCTGGAAGATGCTTCTTAGATTTGAAGATTACTTCTGAGCAAGAGGATTCCCTGATAAAACAGACGCTTGATGCTGATGCTGTGGGTCTTTCACTTTCTCATTTCTTGGTCCAAGGAAAGGATAGTGTTGTGGAGGGGAATAAACATTACACTGCCCAGTCTTCTGAATCATGTGGGAGGGCTGAAGGTTTTTTCCTTCTCATTCTTTTCCATTTGAACTGCTCAGGATTGAAGAAATCTACTTATTATCATCTGCCAAGCCTGGGGGAAGCCACAGACCAGGCAATTCTAAGTTACAATGTGTTTTCTCTTGCTTGTGAAGAGGAGTGATACAGCTCTTTGGTTGGCATTTTTGCCAAAGATTTTGGCATCTTTGACTGGGAAGATCATGCCCAGTCCCTAAGGAGAAGGCAATTTTAGTTCTCTTTCATAAAAACAGTATCAGAGTTATGGTCTCATATCCTTCAGGAATGAGTAATCCATTTCACTTGAAGACCTCCCTCTGCACATTGCTGGGAATTCTCTTTTCTGGTTAATGGTTGTTTATTACCCTTTTCTGTTTGGTTTCTTTCTCCAAGGAGTCATTCTAAACACTAGCAAGAATTTGGAGCCATAAAAAATTCCTGAAAAAGACTCTAGCTTTTGTCCTTTGTTGTGTGGCAAAATCCAACAACTATGCAAACTTTTTGAACAGAATTGTGGTATTAAGGATTTTATAATCCCTTTGGCATGAGTCAAAAAATCATGTCTAGTCTCACCATGTAGCTCTGCAAATCTTGATATCTATCTACTTTCTGTTTGTGTATTGAAGAAACGTATTTTGCATGATTCATATTCCTAGAAAAACTTTCCCCTTTCCTTCAAGCTTGACCAGTAGGTTAGTTTGGAACAGTAATATATCCTGAAGGCTGTACATAAGCACTGCCTTTAAACTCTTCCTCTGACCCAGACTCAGGATCCCAGTCTGAGAAACATGCAGCTTTTCCTAGCTGCTAGAAAAATTCTGTCATGATTTCTAATGTAAGATGCTTCCAAAGTGTTTATATATATGTAAATCTTACTCCTGCCAACTTAGGAAAACAGGACCTACAAGGTACTGCCCTACTCCACTCTAATTTTTCAAGGAAGAAGTTGGAACAATAGTGAGGACACATTTCTCATTCATTATCCATTGTCAGTTTATCAGTGGCAACTGGGATAGTTATGGAACTAAGCAGCACTTCTGAAGAAAAAGTTTGGATCCATTCTGAGGTAATTCTAATCTGAAAGGACTAAAATCCTTTGATGTGTCTGTCAAAAGTTCATCTGTATCAGGGAGCAGGGAGTGAGGAGCAGAGTCTGTCTGTAAAACAGCAGCCAGCAGAAGTGCTTGATCTTTGTGCTGTCAGTGTCAAAGCACTTGCTTACAGAAAGAGTCTTTTTGGTTCAGAGCTGGCAAGCATGGCTTATTCTGGAGCCCATCATTCCAGGATTATGTTTGCTCTTTGTTAGTGTGTTTTCCCCCTTCAGTCATCCCCTACTTTCTCCTTGCTCATTTTCTAGCTGGTCTGATGTGCTTGATCACATCGCTTTGGCAGTCTAGGATGTAAATTTGAAGTGATGCAACTTCTTTGTCACGAGAGAGGGACTGGCAGCATGACTTCAGAGAAGAGATTCCCTCATCTATTTCAGACCTTAATCTCTAAGAAATGTTTTTTCACCTCCTGTGAGGATCTACATGGTCATGTGCATATCGGAGTGAGGTGGGTGCTGTAAGCTGTAAGCAAAGTACAAGAGGTACAAAATTTTCATGAAGAAAGCAGTGCTTGTGTTATTAACTGGTGGCTTGGAGGACAATTCAGGCTAGGTATCTTTTTTCATTTGGTAATTAACTTCCAATACCAGCTGTATTTGTATAAAAATCTTAGTTGAGAATGTTTCATTAGTAATAGAGCAACAGGTCTCTCAAAGTGCCATGTGTGATCCTTAGAATGGGCTGTCACAGCAGCAGAATAACTTCAGAAGAGCCTGCAGCATAGACAGAAAATGAGAAATTCCTGGTGTATTTATCCTACTTACAATAAAAAAGGAAATTGAATTAATAGGTTCCTGCAGGGATAACAAGGCATCGTATTTCCACCTCTTTCTTATTGTTACCTCTGGCATTTAGTAATTTTCTCAGAACTGACTTCCTCTTGCTGAACCTCCTGGCCTCAAGGAGGTTCCTATGGCGGCACCTGATCCTGACACTGAACTTTGTCACTAAATTCTTGTTGAGGGGGAAGATTGCCTTCTCTCAGCTTTTCCTACCGGCCACAAACCCTACTCTTACTTTGATGCAGGGTTCCATTAAATCTACAGTGTGGTAGTAAATTGTATTTCAAGTCACTCATTACCTGCTTTTATTTTGGCAAGGATTCTCAAAACCAAGTAAGGGCTCTTGAGTAGGACTTTCTTTTTCAAAATCAAAATGAAGACAATAGCTGCTTCCCAAAGGCATTGTAGCAAACAACTAAATGGAAAGTAGAAAATTTGAGTGTCCTTTTTCACCTTACAAATGAGACTGGAAATAGAGTACATGAGAACATTTTGAGATTTATATAAAATATGGAGTCTCATTACTGTTTCAGTCCATGAAAAAAGTAGAACAAAATTAAAAATACTCTAGCAATGACACTGGATAAATTGGAAGCCTTGGTAAGAATATTCAGCTAACTAAAGAAACCAGAACTGTGTGATGGAAAAGTTTTCTCATTTGCTGGAAGTCTCCTTTCCCATCTCCTCCTGACCAACACTACAGTATGAATCCAGTGAAGAAGACCAGCTGTAACAACCAGCCAAAACAGGGGAACTTTGGCTTTTCTGAGGACTACCTGTCATGTTGCCCACTGCCATGCTCAACTCTGCACTTTTGGGCCCCCATCAGTCTCTGTTCTTGCATTCTGCTCTTATTTTCAGAATTCCTGAGAGAATTGCTATTGAAAATGAGGGTAATGTGACATGTGCTGTAGAAATAGGGGCAATAAAGCTGAAGAATGCATTTTTGAGGAGATAGAAGTTAAGGGCAGTGCTGTGATGAGGTGCTCTCAAGGTACCCAATTCCCCTTCCAGTACTTCACTTCACTTGCTGTCAGCACTGCTGTCAGAGCAAGCGTGGTACCCTTTTGGAATGTCTGAAAGCAAAGTTTGAAATTTAATTCAGCACATTTTTTAGAACCTTTTCACCTTTTTTACCTTTTTAAAAGCAGATATAGAATTCTTATGTGATAAGAATTTTTACATTCATTTTTCTTTGTTTGTTTTTAAACTTTTTTAATGTAACCCACTCAGAGATGTTGACTTCTAATGTGCAAAATTAATCACTGTACTTTGCTTTAAAACTATTACAAATATCTACAAAAGGGGAGGTTCTTGGAAACTGCTTAGATGGCAGGTGTCTGGGGATATAGCAGCTTGGGAATTCAAGATTAAAATGGCTTTACTGGTCCTAAGAAAGTGAAATTTTAGATAAAAATTTACTGTAAAAGAATAAGAAGAAATATTTACAGTACTCCAAAGAATGCGGATTTCCAAACACTGCAAATAAGAGCAATTGGAAATGACTGCTTAGGTGATTCTCAAAATGTTGTTTAATGGAAGTTTTCTGAGTTTATTTTCATCAACAAGGATGTGGTTTTATTTACTTGATCTTTAAGATTCCTATATCTGGTTTTATTTTGATATCACACAGAAGGCTGACACAGTTATCCTTACCATTTTTATACAAGATCTGATGCTGGAAATATGACAGAGGGAGCTGAGTAGACTAGTAGGACTAGAGTTTCCATAACAGAAAGAATTAAAAAAGCTACAACAACCTTGAAGTGATTTTCATTTAGAGTGGCAAGCGAAAACTGGGAAAAAGCAGATCAATGTCCTGTCACCATCTTTGTTACTGTCTCTTGAAGGAAGTCACATGATGCAGCACTGGCCACCAGGAAAGCTCTAGAGCTGAGGCTTTTGATGCAATTGCTGCTGCATGTGCTTAATGAATGGAACAAATAATGGTAAAATTAAAACGTCATGAATATTATTAGTCTTATTCATGAGGCTTAAAATTCTCCCTGAATGAACTTCTGGTGAGTGAACATGTAGCCTCTTTGGTTTCATTGGAGGTGTCCTGGAATACAGAAACTGAGGAGAGAAGACTTTATGTAGAACCAAGTGATGGGCTACAGTGAGAATAAGCAGCTTATATGAAGCTCTAGGAAAGATGGCAAGTTGAATTTAGATACTCTCTCTTATTACACTGAAAGAAAGAAATGCAGCTACAAGGTCACTATATGGTGTTGGTACCCAGCAGTGAGTTCAAATGCAGTGGGTTTAAGTGCTGTGTGAGCTGTGAGCTTTAGCTCTTTGCTGACATGTCTTAAATTCTCCAGGTGCCTTTTTTTTTCATATACCCCACGTTTCCCTCAAGTCAAACATGTAAAGCTGTGCTGCTATTTCATTGTGAGCTGCTGTCCGTGGAGCAAGAGCCAGCTGCAGTTCACAGTGATCAAGCAGGAAACAAGAGATTTCCCTTTGCAAACAAAAACTCAATTGAAGTAAATAGAAAGTGAGAAATGACCAACAATGAAATGTATTATCTCAAACAAGGGCATGAGAATATATCTGGAGGATTTTCCTGAGCTTTCATCATCATATTTTTGTGGTAACTTCCATTTGCCAAGAACAGCTTCAGATGATCTCTCTAATGCTGATTACGACAATACACCTGTGAGAGGAGAAAAAACAAAACAAATAAAAGGATTGGCCTTTTCTAGACTTTTTGCTTTTTTCTGACTGTGGTAGAAGAAAGCTGCACCTGAGGTTGTTGCCCTTAAATTGTGTGATGTGTCAAACCCTGTATGTGGGAGATTTTACATATCTGCTCTAGCAGCTATACTGACATTTTTTTCACGTCAGTGTCCTCATTTTGCTCACATGCATTGAGGCAGTGAGGTCTCAGGGGGTTGTCATGGTCTGGCCCCATAACAGGAAAGCAAGTGGGTAACCCTGACATTTTTTGAGTCATGCTACCGTGTATTTCAGACCAACATGAACACAGCTGACAGAAGCTCTTTTTCCTTACTTTAATTCTATTCACAACAGATTTTTCTAGGAAAATCTGAGCAGTATCCCTCTTGCCTTGACTTTATAGTAGGACCTGTAGTTATGTTCAAATCTGACACATAGGATACCTGAAATACAGACTCTCCTAAATTTAATAACCCCCTTTCTGAAATTTGAGGGAGTTCAATCTGTTGTAGTTTAAGGGGACATTAAGTAATGTCCAAGCTTTATATTCTTACCTAAAGTCAGAAAATGACCTGGGCACTTAAAATGGGACTTTTACAATTCTGATTAAGCCCAGAAATATGACTGTGGAAGCTCTTGCTTGGAGGCTGCCTATGCTTTGAGGCTCCATGAAAATGCCTCTGTAAGCATAAAGCTTTACCAAGTTCCTTCAGTTTTTTTTAATCTATCTTGCCCTGTGCATTAAGTGGCTACCACTTTCCTAAAACATATTAACATAACTACACCATAGCACTCAATTTAAACCCACTTTAATCTATTTGTTTATTAGCAACTGAATCTTTTTGCTTAAAAAGAACAATAAAGCACAGGTAACATTATGATTAATCTATTTCCCATGTTAAAAGGTCTGTCTGCAATGTTTATTTCTGTGCTGTTTTAGAATGACAAATGCAAGACCTTTAAAAATGTACTGGAAGCTGTGGAGTGCTATTGGTGCTTGTGAATTTGCAACGTTGGATAACTGATATTCCTTTTATTATTATAGAGTTCCATAAAAATCAATTATAATACCTACAGAGGACATGATTGTTCTCATGTGACCTCTTCACTGATGCACGGGTTTGACATCTTCTGGAGAAAACATGCTCTGAGCATAATAGATAATACAGATAAATATTATGAGCGTGAACAGAGATGTAGAAAATTGCCTCTTCTCCAGGAGTTCCTTGGGATTAAGCTGCTTCAGAAACAGAGCTAAGTTCTCCCTAGACATTTCAAGATATCTTATCAAACATTTGTCCAAGTACCATCTCTGAATTGTCTGCAGTACATTCAATTTAAGTCATGAAGGCTTTAGTCTGGGGGATTGTATTCCGTTTTTGTTCTAATTCAGACTTTCAGTATGACCTTGGACAAAACTCCTGGCATTCAACTTGTATTTCTTTGTGTATGCAATCTCAGATACCTCTGAAGTACCTGATTTAAAACACTGATGAATCATTTGGCTGAAAAGGAAAAGGTTGAATAATTCACAATATTCTCCTAATACTGTTTATTGGGGAAAATGATTTTGTTAAATTTTGGAATGCAATGATTTCCAGAGAAAAATCCCTGACCTGCACACCATGGAGGTTAATTTGTCTTAAACTGTTTTTTTACAGTGTATGGACATAGTGATTGTGACTTTTCAATCCTTGTTACATATATTTTTTTTAATTACTAGAAATTTTACCACAAACATTAATGGTAGGTGTCACACTGCTCTGAAACTGGAAGTATTACACATGCACTGGTACAGGCAGTCTTGAAAAGTGTGGCTAATTACAAGTGGGAAAATCTATGAGCATTGAAGGAAATATAATGCAAATCAAATTGGATAAAGGTTACTCTTCACAGAAGACCCTCAACTTAGGATACAAGATGCTAAATCTCAGTAACTCATTACAGTGTGTAAATCTACTCGTGACGTAGAAGAAGAATTATGCCCGTTTAATGCCTTTTTTTTATTTTGTCCACTTTAAACAGATGCTTTATTTGCAAAGCTAAATAGTGCTGTGATTTGCTGCAGGCATTTCAAAGCTCTTTGAGGATTAGTGGTCAGTGTGCTATTTCTAACTGCACGTGAAGGGCAAGAATCAGCATGAAGGCACAAATAGTCTTAATGCCAAACTTGCACTACTGACTTCATAATATTTATTGATTAGAGGTGGAGTCAGTAAGGTTTTTGGCAAGGGTATGAGAGGGCTGATAAAGAACATGTTGAATGCGTGTTACTGTCAAGGCTCGTTAAGGAAGGACACACATGTTTCATCTGGGCAGAATAGGAAATTGAGGCTCCCTTATTTTAACACAGGTGATCACATTTATGATTGACTTTTATTTTTGAGTAGCAGAAATATTTATAACAGTGAATCTTGAAAGAAGTGGTTTCACATCCCTATTTAAGCATTGTTCAGATGAAAAAACCTCTTCAGTTATGCTTCAGACCTTTCAGGAAAGCTGCCTTCATTTTTACGTGCTCTCATTTGACAAGCTCATTTACAGTGATCACTGCTGCATGTATAAAAACCCAAGGCTTTCCAGGTGTTCCAGTCCTACAAAGCTGCCAGGCATCTTTAAGTTTTTTTTTTAAACCTGGAAAAGGATTACAGAGGTAGAGGGGGACAGATCAAGAGTGTGAGACAGCCTCTAGTCATCCCAAGCTCATCGGACTTCTGTTACAGCCTGATGAATACCATTTTAATCCCTTTCATCCCAGTGCAGGAATAATACTATCAGTTGTTCTTATCTGTTGCTTTTCAGACTTTGCCATAATTGCTTTGGAATATTTTACAAGACACAATTGCAATATGCCTTAGCTTTACAGGCCAGCAAACTACAGTTCTGTGGAATGTTTAGCTGGCTAGTTTCATGATTTCTATGCACAATGAAACTCTTCAATATGGGAAATCATGGCAAATGTCTCTCTTAGTGATGAAAACTTGAGCAACGTCAAACTCTGAAGCCCAGACCACAAGTGTAGTCATAATCAAATTTGGAAATCAATCTTGCTTTGCCTGGTGCTTAGCCTGTTGGCTTCTCCCTCTTGCATATTTATGTCCCCAGGCTTTGGTATGGTGCTCATGGTGAGGTGATCCTCAGCAAAGTTTGCACTTTTCTGATAGAGGCTATGGGATCAAGCTATGGGATAGTGCTATGTTCTACTGTCATCTCTGATCTGGATCAATGGGAAGGCTTTGTTCTTGGATTTCGTAATTGCACGGGGTGCTCCTTGATTTCTGAAAGTAGAAAGACCAGAAAAAACAGCTTTGGACACACTCCAAAGGTGTATGACCCCATGAGGAAATTTGGCCCTAAAACTACCACTGGAATTCCTCTCCTGAGGGGATGTAAATATTCCTCACCCATGTAGGTGGCCCTAGGGAAGGACAAGAGGAGTTGAAGTATTTAATCCATTGGGATGAATATAATGATCCCATCTACAAGAAAGCCAAGGTAGTCTGTGATGCAGGGAGGATGGATTACCCTGAAGATACATAGCTGACATAAACATTTTCAGTGAAAGGCTCATGCAGCACTAGAGCATTGTTTCCACTTAGATCTACAGGCAGCCTGCGTTGGTTGATTCCTGACCACATTTAGAAGGCATGCCCATTGATGTGTACTTTTTGTAAGATATGCATTATCATAGGACTCACTTAAAAAGCAATAGACAGCTACCAAAATCTTTGGGGTAGTAACAATTAGATAGCATTAAAATAGTTTGCCATATTTTAGCAAGAGAGATGAAGAGGAATTGTCTCTACTTTGTACAAGTCAGCACTACTAAACTGAGCTGATATGGTGGGCTCTAAGCATGTACACAAGAATAAATGAACAAAATAATGCCATGTTGTTTAAAAAAAGTGCTGCCAAAGGTCTGTTCTAAGGTTTGAAGGGAGGAGAAATGATTGGAAAGTGGCTCACTGAATTGCTTTGGAGTAGACACCAACATGAATCAAGGTTTTGTTTTTTTTTCCTGAGCCATAGTATTGTAATGGTATTTTACTGTTTTCACTCTTTTTACTATATTGTGCTTTCTTGAATAAAGGGAGGAGTAAAATCCATGACATGAGCTCTCAAAGCTTAGCCTGTGATTTTCTAATTTATTTCACTTCTCCCTCTATTTTAGCAATGCATTGACTCACTGGCTTGTTATTTTGCAGAAGAAAACAAAGTAGAGGTTGTAATAGTCCCTTGAGGCATAAAAAAAAATCAGTGGAATTAATTTGCTGCTTATAAGCATTCATTTGGACTAAGTCTTACAGAATTTGAAAATAGATGCACTTAGCCTGTCAGAAACAATTTGTAGGAAAACCTTTCTGTTCTCAGCAGAAAAATCTCACCCATAGCAATTCCTTTAGAAATGAAAGGAAAGACAAAAGTATAGTTTTATTGGCTTTGTCATACTCTTATCTAATTACTTTCTGAGAGCACATTTCCCCTTCTTTGTAGCCTCCAGGAACTCAGAATCTTTTAGGGCTCTGCTGCAGTAAGCATATCACATATGTAAATTGAGAATAGTTAAGCACCCCCTGCAAATATTCTTTCTGTTTTACAGACAAGAATTAATTTGGCTGCCAAGATAAGCAAAAGGTTCTACAGAAGTGACAAATGATGGGCCATGTATCATTCACAGGAAGGGCAGCATGCAATCCACTTGATTCAGATTACACAATCTCAGGAGGGCATGATGCTTCTAACTCATTTATGCTCAAGGTTTCTTATTCAAACACTCTTAGCAATTTATTTCTTAAGAAGCAAAAAATTAACTTTTAACTTTCTATTGTAAACTTTATTATTACAGTGAATTATCCTTTATTGAGGTTTTTTTACCACAAGCATCTGAATGCTGACAAGGTTCTCTGTTGTATGTTGAGATACTCTGAGCCAAGACGTGAAAGATGCTGAATACATCTAAGTTTTCCTTCCCTGCCTATTCCTGGTGCTGGCCTCAGAAATGTGGGATGGACTGTCTCTGACAGCATGCAGATTTAGCTCATCTGTGCTTACAGGCTCAAATCATTCTGTACTTCTGAAAAGATCTGTAGGAGCACAGGGTTTTACAACTCCATGACCTAATTTAAAAGTATCTTTCTTGAACTTGACCAAAACCTCTCCTTTCCTTGTCTTCTGCACATTGCTCATTCTTCTGATATTCCTGATAATCCTGCTAATATTAAGCAATAATGTCAGAGTGTCCATGAAGGTATGTAACAATCGGTTGAAAGTGAAGGTTTGTAAAAGGTTTATGATGTACATGATTCACGTATCTTCTTTAATATAGTGAATACACTGATACACCAAACAGTTATCCAAGTCCTAAGAGAATTCTTTGTAGTAATGGTGGAGTGTAGTGAAAATATATTATACAACTTTTACAATATATTCTCAAAATTTGTGCATATTTCTGGACAATATAATTCTGCAAATGAAATTTGTAAACATAGAAGTTGGCTGTTCTGTTGAAGCTGCTGCATTTGGAGACCTAATGTTCTTCAGGCTGATTGAAGACCTGCAGCTTGTACTAATTTAGTGGAATTTGCAGCTAATTGACATACATGTAGCTGTCAAGTCTGAAATCGTAGGCAGGTGCTAAAATAGTGACATATGTGCTGAGATGTAGGTACCAAGGATGGAGTGATCTCAAGCATCTACATGGTTTCCATTAAAACTTGCTGAAATCAAATGTTACATGACAGATGCATAGATAATTCAGTGTTTATAGATTTAATAATTAAAAAGCAAGCCTGCTATGTAATTGTTGTACTGGTAACTAAACATGACATCTAATAGGAGCTTGCAGTTATAGCTCCATGCTGGGCTGTGACAAGGTAAGAAAGTGACTTCTATTTCAATATTTATAATTTGTACCTATATTGAATCTCCATTTGCTATTTGAAATACTGGTGATATAAACCAGTCTTGAATCCTTGGGCCAGCCTAGCATCACAGGTATAAGATACATACCTGTTTCCTTGCATTTTAAAGTAAATGGAATGTATCTTGTTGAGGAAATAAATGTCACTAGAATGCAAAGGAGCTTGTGCTCTTAATTGCTTTAGGGGTACAGACACAGAAAACTGGGAATGCAAATGTCTAGGAAGCTAATGGCAGCAGATAAAAGAGGATAAATCTGAGGATCTGTAGCTGGAAATGATGGTAATTTCTGCTCTAGCCCCTTTTCTAATATGGCTGGAGTGCTGGGAGGGTTCTGGGAGGGTTCTGAGCAGTTTGTCAGCTGCTCCTGGCTAAGTATCACATGCAGGAGAAAGCTTTATGTCTTCATAATTTAGGCAGGAAAATGAGTGGTAACACCACCCTTTTTCTAGCAAGGGAACTGCCGGTGCCAGGCAGCCTATTTATCTCTTCCCACCTCTATTGTGACAGTGCTCTGTGCTGTCTCCAGACCTGCAGTGCTCTTCTGGTCTGGGCTGGTACTAAAAAAAGGGTGATGAAAGATTAAACTGACTTTGCACATGCTAATGCTTTTATACTACACTTAGCAGAATCTTAACAGCCTTAATTCCTCTGCTCAGTCTCTGAGATGCCAAATCTGTTCTCTTTACTAAGGACAATATTTTGCCCAGTCAGATCTCTGGCTTCTGATTAAATCTGGAGTGGTGGGCTGCAGTTTGGGCTGAAGTTATTATTTTGAAAGGTCCTATGATTTGCTTGTGGCCCAGGAGGCATCCTGGGCTGCATCAGAAGCAGTGTGGCCAAAAAGTGGAGAGAGGTGATTTTCCCTCTCTACTCCACTCTCTTGAGGCCCTACCTTGAGTACTGCATCCAACAGTTCTGGATTTCATGTTATCTAATGCAAATAGTCCATCCTGCCAAGATAATTCCTGAGGATACCAAAATTCATGAGGCTTTGAGTGACACTCACTGATGTCACCTTTGCAGTAAGCATGCTTTGCATCTGTTTCTAATGGCCAGAACACACTGGACCCAATCTGTGGGGTCTGTTCTGAGAAAAATTAGGACACGCTGACCATTTCATAGTAGGACTACCAAGAAGGCTTTAAAAATCCCTTCAGCCAAAATGAGTTGCTAAAACCTGCCTGGAACTTTGAAATAATGCTTTGCACCAGTTATTAAATGGTCTTTTGTAATGCATATGTTGTCTTTCTTCATGTAATTTCTCTTAATTATAATGAGTAATGATTTGCAATGGGTAGTTAAATGCAAATTACCTTATTGAGTGTATTAAGGGAAAGGTGGGAGCTAAAAATGAGGAGAATGGCTGGTGCATTATGTGCTGATTCCTGTACAGCAGAAGTGAGAATCTGGAAATCTGTTTATATGTGTCAGTAGTTCTCTTTAGGACAGGAGATTTTGTTATTTGGAAACAGATTGGATGCAAAAAATACTTTATCTGATGCATCATGGAAAAACATGGGTAGTTTCAGAATTTGAATTGTTGACTGTACCAAGCATGGTTGATGTGGTGTATTTCTAGTTGTAATTTTTATAAGCTGGATGGACAGATTGAAAAATCTGGACTGGACAAGCAAAAACAAACATATGCATGAGGAAAGATGTGTAAAAAAGGCTTTTCTTTTTTTTCTTTTTAAGTAAGTTCAGATGCTTGTAGAAGCCCAGAAGATAAGGCGCTAATGTATCTCAAACACCTATAGCTGGATGGTCATGAGGCCAACCAAAGTTTGTTGGTAAGAACATGCTGTGAAAAAAGCCAGGATGATGCTGGAACTAGGACTGGTAATTCATTCATTCATTCTCTCTCTCCCAAATAAAATTTTTCAGCTTTTGCAGACCCTCTGACTTTTGTTCCTTTTCAAAGATGGGCATCTATGGATCTTGAGTGTTCTTTTCCTCTTAAGGATAGGATGTCCCAATACTGAGAGGATGTTGCATGTACAGTTACAGGATTTATATGGATATTTTGAGAATACATGTACACAACGACATATATGCTTTTTTTATGGGGAAATGAGTGATTTTCTGTTGAAAACATGTGAAACTCCACAAGTCAGATATTTAAAAGTTAGAAGTCAGACATTATTCCTGTTGTAATTGTTGTTAATTATTCCTGTTGTAATATTTTTTTTAATAAACAATGTAATGATCAAGTGTTTCATGTTTTTCAATTTGCTTTCAAAATGTATCATTTGATAAAATCTGTCTTCCACTAGAAGTCAGTATCTTTTCCAAGCATTATGCATTCTTACTAAAGAAATGTACTGTAATCCTAAGAGAGAAGCAGTGAAAGATTTTAATGTGCACGTGGTTTCCACTTTTTTTGTGGAAACAAGTAACTAGACTTTTTTTCTGGTAGGCTTGACAGCAGGACACTGTTGCCTCTTTGTGCCTGGGTGACTGGCTGAGTGTCAGTGCACTAGGGATGTTCTTACCAGTGGTTCTGTCCTGTAAAGCATCATTTACTCAAATGTGGCAACAAGCTGAATTCACCTTGTCTTCTTCAATACATTCTCCAATAAATGTCTGTTTTGAAGCAGCTGAATCAGCCTGTGCCAACAGCCAGGGTTTGTTCTGCATGGGTGAACTGACATTCACCAGCTGAAGATCTAACTACAAAAATGACTTAATGCTGGATTGTAGAACATGTATTTTCTTTTTCTATTTACCCATAATGTAAAAATATCCTCTGTAACTTGTGGTTTTTATTGTGAAGCTTTCCTTATAAACCACAAGGTTTTCCCCAAATTCCAGCTCAGTCATAGTTCCTCAAGAGAGATTTTTGCCTGTAAATTTTTGAGTGGTGTCATCTACCATTATATTTGGTATGTGGACTATATCTTGTGCTTGTTTTATAGACACAAAGAATTTCTTTCACTCGTAATTGTTTTGCTTCCCCATGAGATATTTTGAAGAAGGTTTTGGTATAGAAGATTTGCCTACATGTGAAGGATAAGTTTAAAAGTTTTTTGGAAATTCCTCTCAGCCAAATCATACTGTCCACAAGCTATGATTGAATACTGCCTAGGCTAAGAGGGAGGGCAAGGGTGACTCCTTGCCCTACCTTAGGAAATTGTTATATGGCTATATGCCTACATTTATATTAATTTTAAGATTTTATGTAATGATTTATACTTGGCAAACTCTATAAGTTATGTCAAACTTCCCAACCCAGTTACTGGGTGCATAGGGGATGCAGTGTGTACTGTGATAGCATTTTTCTTTTATCCCTATATGACAAACAGGACCACAGGGATTCTTCTGATCAGTGAGATCTGTGAGTGGAAATACAAATAATTAAAATGAAAATCTGGCTGGCTTGCAAGATATGGGAAGAAGGCATTGTTTTTTTATTCATACTGCAGAGCAACAGGAGGATACTTGATGGCCCCTTTGTTAAGAAAGGATGTTAGAAATTTCCATGATTATGTCTAATTATGAATAGGTAACTCACAAAATTGAAGCTGTTCTCTCTATTTCTATGATAAATACATAACAGGGTTAACAGTTTATTTAAATCATCTTCTTACTAACATGAAGAGATTTTGGATCCTAAACCTTTTTCTCTACCTGCTACAAACTGTAATGTGTTAGTGCTTTTTCTAATAGTTTCCATAACAACTAAATTTTTAATGCCTTTATGTTAGTCCTACACATATTTTTCTAAGTCACGTCATCACATTGTCCCTTAACCAGCCACCCAATCTTATGCCAGATTTCCTTGTGTTCTGTAAAGTCTCAGATCACTGTTCCTGAAGGCTTAACACCTGTGCATTATAGGTTGAGCCTAAAATTAGGCAATATGTCCCTTCTTTGCTTCAATGAGAGGCTAAGTCGAGGGCAAAATTATGAGAACACTTGGATGTAATCCAGCATGCCTGTTGTCCTGTTGTCTCATTGTGTAGGGATGCACAGGGAATTGCTGCCTCGGGTGGCATCACCTCCACTGTAGAAAGTCAAAGGCTAGAACTGACACCTGTCAAGTGTACCATGGATCTTGCACTATGTTTTATGTGGACAGATAGTGATAGGAAAATGCTTATAAATAAAAAGAGGAGAGATTTAGATTAGATGTTAGGAAGAAATAATTTACTCACAAGGTAGTAAGACACTAAAGAGGTTGCCCAGAGAAGTTGTGGATGCCCTGTCCCTGGAAGTGCTCAAGACCAGGTTGGATGGGGCTCTGGGTAACCTGATCTAGTGGATGCCATGGTGGGAGGTTAAATGTAGATGATCTTTAGAGTCCATTCCAACCCCAATCATTCTCTGATTCAATGATCCTGTGATAACTGAACCAATCACACACTGATATAAGGAAATGGGGTAGTAGCCCTATCTCACAGTGTGAGTCACATTCACTTATGAACAGTTCTCCTTGGTGTACATAGCTGATATGTGGCTTTTGTGAGTTGATGTAATGAAATAAAAATACAAATGCACAGATCAGCTGTTCTCAACAATACTTTCTGGGGTAAAATGAACTCATCATTGGAAACAACCTACCTGAGACAGAAGTAGATTTTTTTCCTGGTATATTCATAGAATTCTAGTTGGTTATTGGGGCTTGAATTACAGAATTTTTGAATAGTTCAAATTATGCAAGACAAAACCCCTCCTTCTCTAGAAACTGCATTGGTGTAGTTCAAGAAGTTGATTGAGAGCTCCTTGAAAATATGTGGGTCAAGTGTCTTTTCATAGGAAGACTTAAAGGCTATGTCAATCCCAAAGACTAACTGCAAGTCAGCTCCCTACTTAGATCATGTCCAGAGGAGGTCAGCAAAGCTGGTGAAATAAGCCTTCTGTGAAAAGCAACAATTGATTCTAACGTGCATTTCTTCTTAATGTGATTCTAAAGGACCACAGGCTGGTTTAAATTCCACTCTTGAATACTGGCCACAGACATTTGAGGAAAAAACCTGGAGATGTAGAGGAGATGCCCCTCTGCTGAGTTGCTCTGCCCCTCATGGCAGCCTCAAAGAGAAGCAGGCAGCTGCCCCAGCCAGCAAAGTGGAAGAGCCAGCTGATGATCTGGACTTCTCCCTGTCCACGGTCCCAGTGCAAGTGATGTATTTTGTTACAGGTGTAAAATATCTGGGCCCAATCCTGTCCTTCTTGCACTGAGGTGATTGCATCATTATTGCCAATTACACTTTGCAGTTACTCACGGATTTTCATCTCATTGTTTTATGAACTGCAACTAATTAATCCTCTCACTCCTCTCAGCTCAACAAACGATATTGAGAATCATCTGCATTTTTGTTTCAGATGAAGAACCACAGCAGAGATTTCAGGAGGCTTGTCAGTGTAATTGGAGGAGTCAAGGTGGTGGAAATTGGTCTCCCATCACTTGGAATCTGGGCACAGCTCTGGCTACGCATTTGTTATTTGGAGGAGTCACACCGTAAAATTAATAACTGTGAGATGAGATGAGGATGAGTCTTGTTGTCTTTTGTTTAATGTGTCTCAATTTCTGAAGAGGGTCAGGGCCAACCTATTCCATTGACAGAGAGACACTGGCAGACACTGTCTGCCAGTCAGTTGTTGAGATTTAGTTCAGAGAGACTGGCAGAAATCATCCTGAGTTCTGAAACATTTTCCTTTTCAGTTATCTTATTTCTCTGCTTCCTATCAGGCTTCATGCTGAGACAGGGCTGTTGCTGAATGCTGATTACCTGCTGCTCCAGGAAAATGATATTTTTTTCAACAGGCAATTTTTCCAGTTCTACATGCATGAACACAGACAGCTTCTCCATGGACTGTGGTCACACTCAGCATACTCTCTGATGTACAGAGGTGTACAACAGAAATGATTACTCTGTTTCAAAATACTATCTAAGTCCACAGCTTGAAAATACTTTTCTTTTCATTCACTGTCCAATCCACGGTTTCCCCATTGCAAATAATCACATTTGTCTTTTAAACATCTTTCTGTGTCAGGCCAGCCCTAACCAGTCTCAGTACTTGGGGACGAGGTTCCTCCAGTGTGTCCTGGCTGCAATTCCAGTAGAGAGGCAGGGCCAGAGAGCTGAAGGACCTGAGCACTGCCTGCCCAGCAGATCAAATAAACAGCACTCCCAGCTAAACCGAATTTGACCAGCCCATAAAACAAACCTTAAGGCAGAGCGATTTCTCAGAAGGTACACTATTAGGCCCTTCCTATTTTTCACTCTTGTCCCTGCCCAGTTCAGCTGAAAGGGAGCTGATTTTGTTTTGCTTGTCTCGATTATCAGCTCCCTACTCAGATCATGTCCAGAGAAGGTCAGTGAAGCTGGTGAAGGGTCTGGAGCACAAGTTTTATGAGGAGCAGCTGATGGAGCTGGCATTGTTTGGCTTGGAGAAAAGGAGGCTTAGGGAAAACATTATTGCTCTCTACAAATACCCTAAAGGAAGCTGTAGTGAGGGCGGGGGGGGTTGATCTATTCTCTCAGATAACAAGTTACAGGGTGAGACAAAATGGCCTCAAGTTGTGCAGGAGAGGATTAGACTGGATATTAGGAAAAATTTCTTCACCGAAAGGGTGATCCAAGCACTGGAACAGGCTTCCCAAGAAGTAGCGGAGTCACCATCCCTGGAGGCATTTAAAAGACATGCAGATGTGGCATTTGGAGACATGGTGTAGTGGTGGACTTGGCAGTGCTGAGTTAATGGTTGGGCTCAGTGATTCTAACCTGATTCCATGATTCTCTCTATCATGCTCTTGCAGCACACTTGCACTGCCAGATTGGTCCAAATGCATTAATTGGTGCCAGCTTTCTGGTATCAGTATTCATTGAATTCAGCTGAAAAAGTTAAAACCAGAACTGAAATAAAGGAAAGAAGTTCTTACTGTACAGACTGTACTGCCTGACATAGGATAGACTCATTATGGCATATGTTATGAAACTGCAGTTTCCTTTTGTTGTAACATTGTGTATCTTTTAAATGTTTCCATAGTGAACAAAATTACCACCTCATTTTAAAAAGCTGCGCGGGCTACTATGCGTGAGGGTGGTGACAGCTGTTTAGAAAGGTGATGCAAAATGTAGAGCAGCTGAGTGCAGCTAAGCTGCACCAACACTAAAAACTTCAACAAGACTGAAAAAAGGAAAACCATGTTAGTTGTGTACTCACAATTTACCTAGTCTTAAAAGGAAGAAAAAACATGCTTTCCCCCAGAGAATCCTTTTGGAAATACAACTCACTATTCAGGGTTTGTTAGAGATGTGAAGACAATGTCTTCTTTTTCAGCATGGATAGAGGATTTAAAACCTCTGTTCTGTTAGGTGGGCTGATATCTGAAAAGTAGGAATATATGAGATCTGCAAGGAGGTCAAGAGGAATTTTGTCTTGGCAAGGACAGCAGACTTTACCCTAGCTGAGGACAAAATCCCTCTGCCCTCATGGTCTGCTGCACAATCTAGATTTAACCCTTCTGTTTGTTGCTTGACCATTTCCCTTTCTGTGTCCTCCTAAAGGAGGAGAGAAGAAATGCTAACAGTGTGGAAAAAGCAAAAGAAATCGGTAATCAAATCCTTAAGTATTTTTTGAAAAGACAATTTCATAAAAAGCTGTGTACATATCATTGCCAAAAGAAAAAAACTTAATTTTTAAAATTTTAAGGTTTTTCAGAACTTAGAAATTTTTTTACAAAGGAATCTTGCATAAATGAACTCAGGAGATATTTTCTTCTGTGTTCAGCAAGCACAACCCATGAGCCTGATGCCAGAGAGGTACTATGGTAACTCCATACACAGTATGGCCTGCATGATGCAGGGCTGAAAAGTCTCCAGTTATTTCTGCAGCATAGGAGTGTATTTACACCAGGTGGGCTCTCATTCTAAGTGGGGCAGCTGAAACCCAGCTGCTCTGAAAAGCCATTTTTTGCATACATCAGGCTTTGGGAAAGCTGGTGGGCTCCCTCTGCCACTGCAGGGTGCCTTGGGCCGCATTAAAAAGGAAGGAACAGGTAAGAGGGGGAGAAAAGATTGTTAAAGGATTCAATTCTTTGCTTCAATCTCCACAAGAATTTAAGACAATAGGATAATTTTAATGAAGTAGTTACAGAAGGGAGAGAAGTTCATGAGAGGTTAAAGAGCAGACTCAAGTCTGTTTAGCTAATGGAGATGTGCTACAATTCCTTGGCAAAGCAATATTAAAAAGCATTTTATAAGCTAATTTAAAGAAACAGCCAATGTAGTCTGTAAAACACCAGCACTTATCTCCACTTATGGAGATTTAATGGAGGACAGGGAAGGTCTTGGAAGGCTGGAAAAGAATCAACATTATGCATTTTTAAAAGGCAGATGGTCCATAATGTTCTATTTTTTTTTCCCCTGAACTTTGATAACTGCAAAGATTCTGCTCAAGTTATTAATTTTTATTTGCAAGATTATAAAATGGGTTTATTAAGAACAGAGCATAATAGTCTAATTTTCTGACAAGCTGTCTGGCCTGGTGAATTAGAATAATGTGAGTGATGAACCATGACCTAAGTTAGTAGAATTTTTGGCAGTATCTCCCAGGGTATTCTTAAAAGCAGGCAACACATATAAAAAATGTGACCACCAAAACTTACAATTGCTGTGTGAAAGAATACAGCTTTCAAAGAGAAAGGGTGAATTTTTAGTCAGTCTGGGAAGGTATTTCAAATATGGAAAGACCTGTCAGAATATTTTGACCTTTTGAGTATATCCAGGTTGTATAAGCATTACATGTGACAAGGTGTTGGGAAAGCTATTGTCCCTGCACTGAGTTTGTGATTATACTGAACTCTGAAAAAAAAGTAAATTCATATCATGCCATCAGCAGGAGATGTTCTTTCCCAGTTAAATTGTCTTATTATCTTTATAAAATATGTGCATTACAGTTTTAAAATACCACAGTTGAATCCAGAGGCCACTGATTAATTTCTATGGTAAAACTTGTACTTCTCCCCCATCTTGCCCAAGAAAGAAACACAGATTGTTTCATATCCTCTAAAACTTAATGCATCCAAGGGTCAGTGGCCATGAATATCATTTCCAGTCCAGGACATTTGCATAACAATCAGTCTGAATTGAGTTTTGATCTAATTGCTTTTGGCTAATTATGCTTTTTCCTTATGGTTAATGATCCCTTATAGCATGGTTTTAATGGACTGCTCTTCAAATGAAGAGCTTTTTCTTATGGGTTTTCTGTTGTGTTTTTTTAAAATCCAATTGCTTTAAAATATATTTTTGACATCATGAAAACAGCTTTTCTACCTCATTAGCATTCTGTTGGATAGTTGGAAACAGCTCATAGCTTGATTCTTAACATTAGAATGTAAGAGGATGTGGCAAGGTAGCCCTGGTTGGATGCCAGGTGCCCACCAAAGCCCCTCCTCAGCAGAACAGGGAAGAGAAAATGTAATGAAAGGCTCATGGGAGGAGATAAGGACAGGGAGAGATAACTCAGCAGTTACTGCCACAGGACACAGGCTCATCTTGGGGAAATTGTCTTAATTTATTACCCATCAAATAACAGTATGATAATGGCAAATAAAACCAAATCTTAAAACACCTTCCCACCATCCCTCCCTCCTTCCCAGGCTTAACTTCACTTGATTTTTTTACCTCTCCTCCAGTGGCACAGGGGGAACAGGGAATGGGGACTACAATCAGTTCTCACATGCTGTCTCTGCCACTCCTCCCTCCTCAGGAGGAGGACTCCTCACACTCTCCTGCTCCAGCTTGGGATTCCTCCCACGGGGCACAGTTCTCTGTGAACTTCTACAGTGTGAGTCCTTCCCACTGCAGCCCTTCATGAGCTGCTGCAGTGTGGATCCCTTTCACAGGGTGCAGTATTTCAGGAACAGACTGCTCCATGAGTGGATCCCTCGTGGGGCCACAAGTCCTGCCAGCAATCCTGCTCCAGCCTGGGCTCTTCTCTCCATGGATCCACAGGTCCTGCCAAGAGCCTGCTCCACCATGGGTTTCCCATGGGGTCACAGTCTCCTTGGGGCATCCATCTGCTCTGGTGTGGGTCTCTTCCATGGGCTGCAGGTGGATATCTGCAGACATGTGATTCTGCATGGGCAGCAGGGACACAGCTGCCTCACTGTGGTCTCCACCACGGGCTGCAGGGGAATGAATCTCTCTCTGGTGCCTGGAGCACCTCCTCCCAGTTCTTCTGCACTGACCTTGGTGTCTGCAGAGTTGTTGGTTGCATATTCTCACTCTTTTTTCCAGCTGAAATTATGCAGTTTTTTTCCTCCTCTTTCTAACTCTCCTGTCTCCTAGGAGACACCATCTACCTGCTACACCGCTGCTGGTGGGCTCAGTCTTTTCCAGCAGTGGGTTGGTTTTGGAGCCAATTGGCGCTGACAATGTTGGAAAAGGGAAAAGCTTCTAGCTGTGTCTCACAGAATCCACTCCTGTAGCCCCCTCACTTCCAAAACTTGGCCATACAAACCCAATGCACAGGCCTGCAGATGGCTTATTCAAGAACAGATATTCATACTGGAGATGAAAATGAGACGTGGTGCAGGTTCATCACCCTTCATGTCAGTTTTCCAGAATGCATTCCCAATAACTGTAATTCTCAGAGAAATAAAATTGCTCATATTTCCTGGAGCTGGGAACTAGAAAATTATGATGGCTTTAGGTCCAAGGCAATTCATTGGTTGGTTTACCTGGAAATAAAAGATCAGAAAGCTTCCAGCTTCAGCAGTTCATTACCCTGCCAAGTACATTGGCAGGAAAGAAGGTGAAGTACGGTGTCTGGAAAACACTTTTTTGCTGGTAACCTGCCTGACTTTTAACCTTGAAGTTAATTAAAGTTGATAGTATTCCATAAGGTACTTTGATTTAAGAAATATACAGCTGCGGAATATCTAATTGGAATTCCTCAAAACAGTGGCAGCTGCCAAAGAACATAGAAAATCTTTTCATCTCCCTTTGATTTGTTGCATTATGCCTTTGTCTGAGACTTCTGATGTACAGAAGCTGAAGTGAATATTTACTTCATCTTAAAGCTCCATTGCACTGTTCCAGGAGTGAGAAATTCTAGGAGTCAGACTCTACTGGAAGCATAGCAAGCAGACACAGTACACAGATACTTCTAAAATTCTAAAAATCAGGTGTAAAAGAAAGCCTTTCATGGGCAAAAGAGTTATCAAACTAAATATGGGTGCATTCTTTTCCTTTACCATGTCCCATATAAATTTTAGAGGATTTTTAAAAGATGGGTGGCTGGGCCCTGCTTCCATACCAGAACTTTTAATGTGAGAAGAACAGCATGGTCTACCACAGTACCACGGTGCCTGGTGTAAAGAAATAGGAGAGTAAATTCTATGGGACAAGGCAGACTTTCTTTTATATGTGCTGCCCATGGATTAACAAAGTCAAAATATCTGAGTGCTAAAGGAGTTGTCCAGGTTGATTTAACGCTGTTTATTTCATGAGGAAAGAAATTTTACTAAGCTGTCCTGAAACTCTCCTACAGTGAGGTTGAGTGACTTAGCAGAAACACATTTGAGGAAAAAAGGCAGCTCTTTGCCTGAATCTTTCCTAACTAATCAGAGTGCCTGCAAGTGAGCTGGAAGATTCCAGCAAGAGCTGGAAGCTTGGCTAGAAAGGATTTTATTTTTTTTATAGCGAGCTGAAAAAGACAAGAAAAGTGCAACCAACTCTCTTCCCCTTGCCTTTCACCTCAGATTTTTAATGAGGCTGAAGGGTCAGAGCAAGGCCAGTTTGGCACAGTAAAATTTTCCAAACTCCATTTTTTCTGGTTTAGCTAATAGATTAAAAAGGATGATAGTGTTTTGTGTGAAAGCTTATGATTTTCCTCCTGTTTTTACCTTTGTCTTTTTTTTCCCATCAGATTCCCTAAGAGATGAAAAAAAACCCAAGTAAACCACCCCTCAAAATCTATTCTGCATGTTAGTTCAGCTATAAAATAAAACCTTGAGTATATATGTGGAGTAATCGTCAATCTTGCACAAACTCACTTTTGCTTCAATGAATAGCACATTCCAGTTTTAATGTGTGATTATTCCATTATTTGACTAAACTGTGCACATTTCCTCACAAACTTTCTTCCCTTTTCTTATTAGATTTAAGGTAGCAACTTCCCAGACTGTCTTTCCTATGATTCTTTGATGACTGGGCTGCTATTTGTTGCCCCAGAATAAATATATTCCTGATTTGAAATAACAGACCCCTTTCCTTAATGTCAACAAGTGTCTATTTGTAAATCAGGTCAAATTACATCTATCAGCTGTATTTGTACTGCTCTTTCACTTCTCAATATTTTGCCATATAGAGTTTACAAAAATTGCCTCAATTTAAACATTCTTTAGTGGATATTGGTAGCATAATAGTTGGACTACAAACTCAAGCTTGAGAAGATATCAAAGATAATTAATTTGTTAATAACCTGAAAATCTACCTAAACACAAGGACAAACCTGCAGGAAGTTACACATTCACAGGCAAGTGTTGTGATGGAGTACATGTGCCTGGGAGCAAGGGACGTACTCTGATTTTACTGCCACAGCATTCATCATGCTGTGTATCATACAGAGGGCACGGAGCTCTCAGAGTTATAGCAGAACACTCCTCTCCCTTCACTTGTCAGTTTTGTCTGTCATTTACACTGAAGACGAAAAAGGTAGTTTTAAAAATCTCTTTAAAATATGAAATTACTCAAAAATATTCAACATAACTTTTAGGACAGACCCCTCTGGGGAATTGCTTGGGAGACACCAGTCTCTAATCAAGTACAAGGCTTCACAGAGCCTCTGGAATATGAGTCCATAGTAATATAAAATAAACTGTCCATATTTGCAAAATGGAGTATTTAGGACTGATTTCCCCAGTGTCCTGTAGCCTATAAAGACAGTAACATATTTTGAGCAGATCAACAAATTAATAAAGATTGAAGTCTGAGGTTTGCTTCCAGAGGCAGGGACAACAACTATTACAACAACAGTCTCTCTAGGGTCTTGGAGGCTTCTCTAGGCTGCAGGAAATGAGCAAGGACAAGAAGGGTTGCTGGCATGTGAGATGTTGGTATCTGAAACAGGGTGGGGATGTCTTTTCACCAAACAGTCTTTTGGATATTCAGTGCATCCAAAAGTGGGGCAATAAGGTACTTTCCTTGTTGTACTAGCAGAACCTATAGTACAGGTTCTGATGCAATGAGTGCTGTCAGGTTTCACTGTGCTACTCTGAGATGTTACTCTTCCTTCCTGAAGGAAATTCTGGTAAAAGTGTGGGGAAGGTGCACTGAAATCTGTTCCAGGAGGAAAGAAGCCAGTGATTATGGTGAACACTCTTTCTGTCTCAGCAGAAGAAATATATAATGTCCTTTTGTCTTAAATATTTGGCTGCGTCTCTTAGTAATTACTAAAAATTTGACCCAATCTGGCTATTTTGCCTGGGGAATATTTGGGCAACTGTAGTTGTATTAATCTCCCAAGTGTTTCCTTCCTTCTAGTTTTACATGCAAATGATGCTACTTTTGCAGACAACATTGTCAGGAAGATGAGCACACTATTTAAGAATGGCTTTTTACTATTTTGGGGCAGTGAACACGAGAAAAAATTGCATCTCTGCAGGTGTGGTTCATCTGCCTGAAGCTTAAGGTGTGAGCAGTCAGAAGCGAACTCCAGCTGACTACTGCATGCACTGTTCTGCTGAGGATGGAAGGAGGATGGAAACCTGCATGCCAACTTTACAAAGTGATGTTTTCTCAAAGAAATCGGAGCAGTGAAACCCTGAGCCCAGCCCAGGTGCAATAGTGAAGTAATAATGCTATAAATAGGAAATATAGAAACCCTAGAGCTGGGAAAGATAAGATGTTTTGCATGTATGCATATATATATTGCTGAGAAATAAAGTGCATATGAGTGTTCAGATACCTGAAAGCATGATGGAAATGCTTTTCTGTCTCTTGGACTTGTATTCACTATTGGCTCTATGCATTTACATTTGAAATATCAAGTCAGATTTTAATTCCAGCATTTTTAGAGTGAAATTAATTTACTGACTCAGATCACCAAGGAGGAGAAGGGAAAGGATGAGTGTGAGAAGGTTCACAGGATGGAGGTGTTGTTTGGTCCACACCTTTATGTGAAGTACCTTTCATGTGATGCTGATTTTGATGATCTGCAGTTAAAGAGGGGATGAAGTATTTGAGATCTGTATGCAACCACTATGTGTGACACAGCTGCTTCATGGTTTGCCATTGTATTATACTAGGAAGCCAATTCTTAAGATGTGTTGGTGTTAATAATCATGGCTGCCAGAATTAACACACTGTGACTAAGCCTCCAACCAAACTCCTAGAGCAAGCACCCATGCATGTAATGACTTCCTACGCTGTCACTCATCCTGAAATACAGAGTCTATCCCATCATCAATCAAGTGGAAGCTGGCAGAGATGATAGGCTGAGATGCTCTCTTTAAACTTGCAGAGACAAAACTGCAGTCTCTGTTTCAGCTAAAGCTGACAGAATGACCTAATAGTGTTTTGCTGCCAACCAAAAGTGCACAAGCTGCCAACCATATGTGCACAAGCACACTTCAGGCAGGTCAAGTGAGTCCTGTCAGAATGCCCCAGTGGTTACACAGAGCTCCTCCTGGCCTATACTTGACCAGTAGAAAATTTTGTAAGATTTTCCTCAGAGAAGTGCTGTGCTATCTTAGGCAGTGAATTGCCTGGCACATTCATCAAATATATACATAGTGACTGATTCAGAAAGAGGGCAGGTGAAGAAACTGTGCTGCCTTACTTCATTTTACTACATTAAATTCAGATCAGAAAAAATAGTGAGGTTTTTTCCCCACCAGTGCGTGCTCTCTTCCACAGTTTCATGGAAAATGTTAGCTACAAAAGCCAACAGAGTAGTACATCTTCCTATCTCCATTCCTCAGAATTTAATTCCACCTTAATACTACAAAAGTTTTAGAAAACTAGCAAGTCTCAAGTTCCCAAAACTCTATCAAGAATGCCAGAGCACAGTAGGGAAGTATTTCCACTGAGCAAAATACTTGGACATAAAATGTGTGATCAGAATCATACCTAGCACCTCTAATACCAGGAAAATTCCCCAGTAGGGATATGATTAAAGACGTGATAGAAAAATCAAGAGACACAATTTGCTGCTACTGAAGTTTAAGGTTAGATGGAATCTAATTAATCTATCATTAAATAAAAGGTGATGAATGACATATTCTGCCTAGTTATTGTGTTAGAAACAATTCCAAATCAGAGGGATGCCTTCAGCTTTGTCCTACAAAACTGATAAAGCAGTGATAACCTTTTTTGTTAGCAATAACAATACCTAAGTAATCTCTTTGGTAATCATAACTTGTTTTGCAATGTTGTCAAGGTACTCTTGGCACATCTGTTTCAATATTTTATAATGCGTTAACCTCTCTCTTCAAGGAATTTGAATTCTTATTTTTTGTTCTCAGTTACAGCAATAGCTTTTAGAATATACAGTATTTGTTAGGTGTTTGACAAAGGATGAACCTTTTGTTCTGTGCTTGCCTGGTCTTCACCTAAGATGGGGGGATCCAACTGCTACAGGAATACAGATCCGTAATAATAATGGATTCTTTGTTCTCTCCGGTGTCACGAAGATTCATGGCAGATCCTTTTAAAGTGAAGTTGTGTTACTGGAGTTGAGTGTCTGGGCTCAGTTCCAGCAGCTTAGACTCTGACTCCCTGCTAATGCTGCTCAGCAGATAAAGCTGGTTATTACTGTGCCCTGTTCTAGTGACTGCCACCAGATTAAATACTCGGGAGAAACTCAGTAGCATCCTTACAGCTTTGCCAACCTGAGAGACTGCAGGCTGGTGTAAACCTGCTCTGCCTGCAGACTGCACTATGAGCAGACTGCATTACAGTCTAAGCTGTAATGCCACTGCTTGTGACACCCCGGTGCTGAGCCTGAGCGGCTAACTCCAGGCAAGGTTTATTATCTCAAGCTGTGCTGTGCTATGCTATCGCCACAGGGTTGTTCATCCTAGAAAAAAGAAGGTTAAGGAGGGCAGCCATCACTTATCTAGGGAGGGATTATAGGGAAGACAAGCTCCTCTTGAAAGTATACAATGAAAGGACAAAGATCAGTGAGCACACATTGCAGTAAGAAACAAGAGTAATTCCTGGTGGATGTAAGGGAGAAAATTACTCACTCTGAAAGTGACTCAGCACTGAAGGAGGTTGAGCAGAAGGTCCCTGGAATCTCTGCCTTTGGAAACATTAAACGCTGGACTGGATGAGGTGTGAGCTCACAACCTAGAAATTGGTCCTGTTTGAAAGAAGATTGGGCTCTAGGACCTCAGGAGTGCCTTTCAGTCTCAAGAGTTCAGTGGGAAGGGGGCATATCCTACACAACTCTTCTTCTTTCTCCTCTGGCAAACTGATTGCTATGTAAAAATACATTTTCCAGCACAGCAGGATTTAATTTAGAGATTGTTTTGTAATGGTAACTTCTTGTCAGTTGTTACAGCATGAATGCAAAATACCACTGTAACTCTCAGGAAAACAAATTTGTGAGGAAAAATGTCCTTGATCCTCCTGTCATGCCACAGAATTTCCACTGAACTGCAAAATAGTCTGTCTTTGGTTGGCACCTGTAACTTGAGCTGACAGAGGCATGTCCAGTCCTCTGGTTCCTCAACCTCAAGCTAGTGTTGTAGCACAGACAGTTTATTGCAGAGCTCAGCCCACTCTTCCAGTGTAGCAATGTACACATCCTGGCCTCCTGCTCTGGCTTGGGAGCAGAGGAAGTGTCTACACACAGGTAGAAGACTACCATTCTTCCACTTGTATTTCATAAACTTGTGGAGATCTCAAATTTCCTCTTCACACTTGAGATGCTCATTGACATCAAGTCAGAGCAGGAAGACACTTCTAACTTCACTTCAGCCATCACCTCAAATCTTGTCTGATGGTGCATCCCCACTTCCCCCTCCCGTTTTCAGACTGTGCTGTGATCTAGATCTAACTAGAGAAAAAGAGAAAAACTAGAGAACTTAACTGAGGCAAAAAGCACTGGGACTGCAGGGAGTCTCTCTACTCCCTTGCCAAAGGGTAGATTCCTCAATGCAACTCAGATGCAACTCCAGACCTAAGTACTACGTTATTGACAGTGTTCAGGAGAAGATACTTTGAAAAAGAACACGGCAAGGCATATCTATATACCTCTATCTATCTATCTATCTATCTATCTATCTATCTATCTATCTATCTATCTATCTATCCATCCATCCATCCATCCATCCATCCATCTATCTGTTTAATTTATCCACACATACTTCTGCTTTTCCAGTCTGTTTCCATTTCTCTGTCTCTAAGGCACTTCATAAGACAGAGGATTATATCATAGATTTATACCAAACTTTCACAACTCTTGATGGACTCTTTTTTAATGAATTTTGTCCAGTCCCTCTGGGACACTGCATCAGCAGAAGCAACATGTCGCAGTAGGGAATCCTGTAGGAAAAAATAATTTCCTTTGGTTTGTTTTAAATCTGTTACCCGGTAAAATTAGCTTCTGTGATAAACTTATGTTTCGAAGAATTGACTTAATTTCAAACCACCTTCTGTGTCTCCCATGCAGGGAGAGGTTTTGGTTTTCCTGAATGGAAATGGACTTATTTAGGAAGAACAGCTCCTTATTAAAATGACAAAAACACTAAATATTTTTAGGACTCTCAATCATCTGTTCAATGGCAGAGTTTTATGCAATGCATTTCCTTAACATGCTGAGAGTTTCACTGTTTCTCGTTAGTCCACAGTGGTTTCTGGGATGAGTAGAACAATTATGCCAGTCCCAAATCACTTATACACATGAGAAATACTTCAGCAGTATTTGACTGATAGTCTTAATTGAATTTCTGTTGACAGAAGGTGATATAAATTCTTTACACTTTCCATTCTTTCAACAAAAGAGGCACCAAAATGGAGATTATTTTTGTTTTTTTCATTTTGACTATGTCTAGCTCAAGAATGACCATCTTCTAGGAAAAGTGCCAGAGAAATAATTCCATTTTTTTTCAACTTTCATGTCACAGTAGAAAAAAATGAATGGGGAAAAGATCCTTGTACATATCCTCTTATCCAAGAAGTGCAGTTCTTGATTCTTTGGAACTGGATGCCTACCCTAACAGACTCAAATTACTACCATAACTCTTTAGAAATTCCACTGAGCTTTTTAGGACATGGGATCATGAAACAAATACTCATTTTCTTGTATCTGCCTCCTTGTAGGGCTGCAATTCATTCATGAATCAAGAATCAATATGGATTTACTTCCTTGCCAAAGGGTAAGTTCTCAATGCAACTCAGACGCGACTCCTGACCTAAGTGCCATGTTATTGACAATGAATGTGGAGAAAACTTATGGCTGGCTATTATGAGAACAATGCTTGTACACACTGTTTTCCTCCTGACTTTCAAGCTTAATAAGAATGCTTACATTATAACTCATCTCAGTGAAGTAATTATGTATAATTGCATAATTACCCGTTACAGCTGTTTGACTTACTGGCACTTTAATTAATTAAAATAATGTGATGCACAACCACAAGTTAATTTAAAACAAGGAAACCTTAGAATGATCCCTCTTGAGGGTGTCTACACAGGCATTGATACTGTAATTTGTGGTTGAACAAAAAGTGAAATGTGAATCCTACATATTTTCTTTTTCCTAGAGCTTCTATGCAGTTTACTTTTAACTGGTGATGAGACATGGAATTAAATTATAAACTCTGTAATAATCCTAAACAAAACAAAATACAAGGCTTTGAAATGAAAATAATGTCTTGCTCAAGACTACTTGCCACGCTCCAAGTAGTAAGAAATAAAAGTTCTTGCAGGCAAATAATCATACATTTGTTTATGATAAATATTTCTCAGTGGCCAAAGCTAAACTTGGATTTAGCTCAGTACCTGCTGGTATATTTTATTTTCTTCTAGTTTAAAATTCAGTGTTTGAGTCTTGTGCTCAGTCAACTATTCTGATATGCAAATGACTTTAATGGATTGACTTTTTCCTCCTACAGTGAACTCCCAAATAATATGAAAAGGCATAAGATTCAGAATATGAACTTCAATAAAGAAAATTGAAGGATTAACATAATGAATAGCAAACAGAATTCTGTCTTTAAATCTATAGTTTTGGGGACATTCATAATACTACAATTACTTTACTGCAAAGAATGTGCTACTTAGTTTTGACTCAGAAAAGCACTATTTATGTACTTACTTTCTTTATCTGAAATTTGGTCTATGCATTTCTTCAAAGACAAATGTCAAAATCCACTCTTGCTGCAACAGATGAACAAAGCCTTCATTCTGTTTCCCCCCAGCCTTTGCATGCCATCGAACTTTATTGCTATAAATAGAGGGTCTGGTTACTGTGATTTGTTTTACTTGTAATAGGGGTAAGCAGAGGAGTTCATGTCTGCTCTGTGCTCTGAAAATATGAAAGCAGTTCCTGTAGTGAACAATGCTGGAAGCCTAAATACTTTTCCATGAAGGAGAAAGTTTTCTGAGTTCCTACAGACTTCTGCCCTCTGAAGCTGAGTCTGGGGTGGGTTGGCACTTCATACGTTGAGGAAGGAGCTTGCCTGGGTAGAAGACTCTCCTTTTGAGAAAACTGCAAGAGAAACAGAAGCACTTCCTCAGGGGAGAAACTCAATGACCTCTAGCAATGTTTTCCACTCTTGACAGCAGCTCAAACAGTAAGAAAAGACAGAGATGTCCTTGAGACTGAACTTGCTTGTGCAAACTGAGAGTTGCTTGGAGAAGAGGCCAACCACAAAAAGGAAGAGGCACTTACTATTTTATGATTATTATGTATTATTTCATATTAATTTTAATTATATAATATTTTCATATTAATGCTTTTTTATATCTTAAAACATCTTTTCATGGAATTAGCTGATAACCACAAGAGGGTCTATTAATCTAATAAGGTATTACAGTGTGTAATACTGCATGCAGTGCTTTTCTCCCAAGGTTTTACCTATTCTCCCCATTTTCTTTCACTCTCCTGAGGGAGTAATTTGAGGCATTCTGCTACATTTTGATGCCTCAGATGACCAGGAGGTTTTGGTGACACAAGCCATCTGCTTTAATAGAATGCTTCAATCTGCTGTTTAACGCTGAGACATTGTAAGGTGCATGTCAATGTGTTTTGTCAGTTACCTGGCTAATGCCCTATAAATGAGATTTTTTTTTAATTGTGGGCTTTTTCAGTCTGTTTGAAAAATTAACTGAAATAGTTCTGAAAGCATCACAATTTAAGACTGCTAAGATAGCAAAATAAGGCAGGAGTCCTGACCTCTGAAAAAGAGATCATCAGCAAATGAGCATTGCAAAATCATTGTACTTTGTACAGCAAAAGAAACTGGAGGAATGAGAATCAGTGTTTTAATGAAGCTGAATGAGTAAATTTTTTTTAGGATGAGGCATTTAGATATTACATGTGCTGTATGAGTTGTCCTTTGTATATTATGAACAGAGAGATGATAATTTATATATATATATTTGTTATTCTGAGTTTCCACCAACTCTTTGGTAAGTTAACTAGAAATTTAATTTTTACTTACCAATAACATAGAGGCTCCTGTTGCACTGAACAGAGAAGATTTTTCTAGTTTAGTGAATGAAAATAAAAAAAACAAACCATCTAGAAACCAGTATTTTTCTTCTCACATCCAAGTTTTCCCATTGTCAAAATAATTGAATTGACTAGATGTTTCAGTAAAATTTTAAAATTTTTAAATAAACTACTATGCATGCCTGGATTCAAATATCTTGAAGTGGATTTCAGATAACATCATAAAGTTTTTTTTTTTAAAAATATTATAGCTGGAACTCAATGACACCTCCTACTTGAAAAGAAGTATTTCTGCAGAAATAAAAAAAATCTCAAACAAAATTGCTGGTATGATGCATCTAATTTATTTTATATTTTTTTATGAGAGTGCTGACTTTTTCAACTCAGGAAAGATAGGTGTGAATTCTTTCAATAGAAGGCTAGTGATATGCTGAGAAAATGTGATTATCAGCTTTAAAGAGATGGACACAATTTTGTCTATGTTACAACTTTTTGGTTTTTCATTTTGTCTTTATAAGTTAGCCAGCTATTGTTAGACCCCCTCATATTGAACACATAGCTGGGATGTTGTTAATGTGCTTTTAAATCAAATATGTGAGTCTCCAGATACAGATCCTAAACCGTTCTTTGGCTTCTTTGCACTGGATGATTGCTGCCATACAGACTGAGCTCACCCCGGTTTACGGTTACATGTGGGCCATTAGAGATACTTGAATGCCTCCTATCCCAGCTTTTAAAACGGAGTATCTATATTAACCCTTCATGGTCTGCTGGGTCATGTTATGTGATTGCTGGGAGATCTAACCACAGCAGAAGTACCTTGCAGTTAGGGACTGCACAGGTCCACTCTGGACTGCACTGCACTGCTCTGTGTGTTCTCATAGCTGAAGGCTGGATCTGTGAATCAACTGACAAAGACTATCTTAAAATTCTCCCCAAGAGCATGATTTTGGCTGCTTCCATGCTGGGAACTTTTCTTTAACTAGAGCTTGAAAAGCCTGCTTCTATTGTGCAGATGGGCTCTTCATCTTGATACTGAGCAGACAGCTCAGAGAGTTCACAAAGGGAATCGTGGTCTTGTTCTTCTCATCCATGATAGAACAGAGGAAAGAACTACTTTAAACCCAGAAACTGCTTGAGGATGAAAAGAAGACCTGCACACAAAGGATAAGAGGGTTTCTTTGGTTAAAGTATTTCTTTTTTCACAAAGCATCTCCTGCTTTGGGAGTTAAACACTATACAGGGTGCTAGCCTGCTTTGGCACTGAAGTACAGTGGTGCACATTATTGCTTGAATATGTGACCACCATAAGTGTGGGAGAAAAATTTCCACCAACTTTGAGAAATTAGCTCTTCTGAAACAGCCCAGTGCTTGCTTCACCATGTTACCAGCATGGATTCACCTCAGCTTGGCCACACAGAATGCAGCTGCTGCTCCAGTCTCACCATTAATTCAGGGCATTTTACCTGTGTGCACTTTCTGCATTAGGAAGAGATAAGGAAATGTCAAAAGTTAGAACACATTGAAGAGATGTGTCAATGGCATATGTTTGTCCAAAATTATCACCCTCTTGCTGTGTGGTTATTGCCAGATAATTAATGCAGCCCAGAGAACAATTAATGCTCTCCTGAGAAAATACTGGCACCCTATACCACTGTATCACACCCAAACCTGAAATCAGAACAAAAAAATGGGAGTTTTTTTTGCAAAGCTCTCACAGCAGGTTTTGCATCAGGAATTTCCAGAGCTGGCACACCTACTTTTTATAGCTCCTCTTTTAACCCTTTCATTGGAGATGTCAGAGATTGACTGGCTATTACAGTACTCCAGTGCTGCTCAAGAAGCTAAAAACAGAAGATGGATCGCCTCTATTGGAAACCCATGGAGGTTACAAGCAGTCAAATATGTTGAAATTGAACTTGCCAATATCTTAAGCCAAAAGCAATGTGTTAGCATCATTAAAATATTTTCTTGCACAATTGCTACTGGCAGAGCATTTGCAAATCTAATACAAACTTCTCTGTAAATATTCAGGGCTGGATTTTTAAAACTTGAGCCTGGTAAAAATTTTTGTGAGTTGTAGGGATAGCAATGGCAAAGCAATACAAATAGGATATCAAGCCCTGCCACTTATACTGGTTTTAATAGCAATCATGCAGTTCAACTCTTGATAACAAAATGTTTTGCATGGTTTTCTCATGACTTTGACTATGCAGTGCATTTTCCAGACTGCTGGGCAAAGGCCAGTACATTTTAAGTTATGGTTGCTCCTTTACATGCAGTTAAGTTTTAACAATGTACACTGGAATTAATTACCATTAAAGCATCAATTTATTTATATTAAAGCCCTTATTAGCAATGCATTCCCATATAAACTCGGAATTTCCTTCTTGCCATTAAATTTCACGTTACTGGTATCCTTTTGTATTTTTCCTCAAATGATGTGGAACACATGGTCTTAATGGGACTATAATTAGCCATTGAATTTAGTTTTATATACAAAGAATGTATATTTTGTGCCAATCTGTAACCCTCTATAGTTTGACGAACACAGAAATCTTTTTTTTCTTGAGAAAATGCAAACAACTGTCTTTTTAAAGGCCCCTTGTATGTCTTTCTGCAAGTGACAGATTTACATCTTAGAGCACTTCATTATTCATCTGATGTTTAAGCATGAGAACCATTCTATTAAAGTCATTACCTAAATTAGCACTTGCTCAAGTGTTTGCCTGAATGTCATTTTAATTAGAAGAACATTGCATACAGGAGGTGGGTGACAGACATAGTTTGCCTTCCCACCAACCTCTCATTTCTTCCTCCTCTCTCCACCTAAGGGCTGGGCTTTGTGTTGGCCTATGGATGTTTGAAAAATCTGACACTGCCTGTCTGTGCTAAGTGCCAACACATGGGAAGTGAGGTTGCTCTCTTGGCTGGCATCAATTCTATAGGATAGGGAGATGATGTGAATGAGCCTACTTTTTCTTTTTCATGAGTGAAACTCCTGAAGTTTACAAATTCCTTGAAAACAAAATACTGCTAGGGGGTCCAGAATAAATTTCTTTTAGTTATCAGCTTTAAGTTTTACATGTACCTGAATTTTCAGAATAATATTCTGGTCCCCTTAGAAATAATAGGAGATAGGCTAATGGCTTCAAAAAGGCTGGGATCTCACGTGTACTACTCCAAATCCTGCTCAAATAGAAATTCTTCTGTGCTTCAATATTTAATATCTTGAAATTGAAATAAGTTTCAGTAACAGCATATTAAAATTAAATTTAGTCTAACATTTTAGTCCTCTCTGTAGAAGAAATTAATTTAAAGAATAAGAAAAGTGTGAGTTTCCACTTTTTTATTCATAATTTTATATCAGTGGGAATATTAAAAATAGTTCTCTTCTCATACTTGAGGATGCCCTGTGAGCATGTGCTCTTCATGACAATCTATAGTAGTTACAGATATTTGTGGATACATTTTTCTCTGCAGTCCTACTTCTGAAGTTTTAATGTATTACCAAAAATACTTTTCCCCTTAAATTTGCCTTCAAGCTCCAGATGTCATGTGTGCCTATTGGCAAGCATTTCTTTTGTTATGCTCACCAACTGTAACTGGCTTATTTGTGGATTAGCTGTGTCTCAGCTGTAAAATTAATTCAGGAGCACAGCCTGCTGTTCCAAACGAAGCCGTAACAGAAGGAAATGTTGTTTCCACGGGTTTGTCTTTTAAAGATTTGTATAATTGCTTAATGCTGTTTTGTCTTTTTGTTTTTTGGAGACAATTAATCAACACTTTGTCATGTGTAACTTTTATTTTCTATTTTCAGTACATTGCAATATACAAACAGCAAAGTCAGATGATCGTGTCCTCTAGTATGCAAGGAACCAGAGAGCCCTAATTAACTGATCTTATTGTATAGCAGATTTAGCAATTAATTTTGAGTCACACACCCATGAACCGAAGACTTCAGTTTTCAGCTTTCTGGATTTTTAAAAATTTAAATCAGTTTTTGCAGAATAAATGTATATTTTCACTTTTTTTGCCCCTCTCAGTAGAACAGAAGGCAGATGGCTCAGTGCCTGAAGCTCTGCTTTTGCACTCAGGTGCTGCAGGCTCTGTTCTTTGGCCAGCGTTTCTGCCTGAATGTGCGAAGACACCACAAGATGTGGGGAGAGAGTTGAGACTTCCTTTATGGATGTTTTCTTTATGCACCAGATATGTTTTTTTGGACACACTGAGCCTGTCCTCAGTTTTGTCAGGTATTGCTCTTAGCTCGGAAAAAACCTCCCTGCCAAAAGCAGCGAGGAACCTTTCAGCTGTAACAGGCTGTGCAGGCACCCAGAGCCAATTTCAGTGCAAAACCCAAGAGATGAGTTTAAAGTACTTTGGACTTGCAGAGTTTAACAATTTGGTGCTCTGTGGACACCACAAGCTGAAGCAACACAACCTGGTGACAGAGAGCAAATGCCTTCCTCCAGCTGAAGCAGTGGAAAGCTAAGCTTTGAACACAAACAGGACTGACTGTTGCCAGAGACAATTTAGTGCAGAATTAAAGCAGCTCAAGGCTTTAAATGGCTAAAGATTACCACTGGGTAAATTGCTTCACTCCTTTTCCTTCTACCAATGCTCAAGCTAGTTCCTCATGCAAGTTTTTAGGAAAATAGAAGGCAAATGCTTTGCAAAGGAATGTAACTGGACTGTGAAGGTTCTTTCTATCTATTTGTTATGACAGGGATCATTTTTACACACACAAAAAGCAAAATGGATGGTACTTGCCTTCAGAGACACTTCCCCAGTTATTACGTTTTCCTTTGCCCAGCTAAGAAGTGCTCTATTTTTTCCTATGGTTCTTCCTCCATTTGTCATACAGCTTGTACTAGGGCAGAAGGCCAGTACCAGCACACTCCTGGAGTGAACCTCACCATCTAACCACTTTTCTGTTGTGATGTGAAGGCCCTTTTAGTACACTGGGTCTTTGTCTTAAACCAAAAGCTACCATTTTTGGAAAAGTTGCTCTCACTTTTGACAAATCCAGCCTGACTACCTTTATGCCTGCATAGCCTTAAGCAGTAATCTCCATTAGGAGATTTTTTTTCCCTCCTATTCTGTGAAAAGAAAAAAAAACACTGACAAAAAACCCACTCTGCCTTCTTCAACTGAGTTGCTGCAAATAATCCCTTGAAAGAGAACAGGTGAACCTATAGATTGCCCTCCAGAACAAGCTCAAATAAAATACAGAATTGCAGAAGGCTACACAGGAAAGAAGGGACTGTCTAATGTATGTGTAGTGGGGCATATCCACCTGATGGAGCTTGGGGGATGGAGGTTAATTATATGGAGGGACAGGGGATACTCAGAGCTCTGCATGCTTCATGAGGCAGGAATTGAGGGAGGAAACAGAGTGGAGTGGAGGAAGGAAGATAAGAGGGACTTCCACGAAGACACAAAGAAGTGGAGTGTTTAGTTTCTTATAAAAGAAAAAAAAAAGGTGAATGGCTGTCCTGGTGGTAATTTAATGGAAGCTAGCAACTTAATGAAGAAATCTCTGTGCTAAAGCCAAAGTATGAGCTAAACTTCCTCCCTGTCCTTGCTATTTTGTGCCATCTTGCAATTTCCTCTTAGACAGGATTTTTTTCAATCTCCTCACATTCAACCAGGCTATATTTAACACTGTGAGTTAATAAAATGAAGATATACTCTTAGTCTAGTTCAGATTCCTGATACTCAAGTGAACCCCAGTCCCTGGGGCTGCAACAATTGTATCATGATCATTGACAACAGGGCTCAAGGTAATTTAAAAACAGCACAGGGTACTCTGAGGTGAGTTATTCGAACCAGGCATCTTTTCAGGTGCTCATTAAGTATAAGTAACAATAATTTTGGCAATTATACACATACCTCAAGAGACTTGACTGGGTCTCACACAGGAGGAAAAGTCCTAAAGCTTTCACACACACTTTCTGTAAGATAAACCAGTGAAAATTGATTTATACTCTATAGTCTCCCTCAGGCCCTGACCCAAGCCTTTGAACTGCATGTCACAAAAACAAAAGCTTCACTTTATCTGACTAGCACTGACAAAATGGGAAACATTTTACCTATGATAAAGGCCTGAATTTCTGTTCTTAGTATGAGGACTCTGGTGACATGGCTATGTCTGCCAGGAGAGGAGAGAAATGCTTCTTCTCTCTACAGTGCTCTGATTGAGTGGTGTTGGACTAAACCCCAGACTTCTGTCAGCTGGTCCATAAAATAATGTCACTGTCTTTGTACATTGCACAGTGCAAGGCGTAGCTGCTTGCAGATCTTCAAGAGATAGAAGAGCTAAATGGGTGAAAAATCTTTATTTTTCTACAAATATTGCGTCTTCCCAACACAACTGTGCGGGAACAGCTAAATCACAAGCATCTCTGTAACAGGAATGTAAAATGGCTCAAATCAGAGAAATCTGAACGTGTTGAAGGATCTCATGTATATGTCAGAATTTCATTTGTGGCCTTAGTTTTGACTATATGAGAAAAATATATTTTGTAGGCTTCTACAATTATTATTATTTATTAGATCAAGTCCTGAATTACACTAACAGAGTTCATCTTCCACAAAAGAATGAAGCTTTTTCTCTAAAAATCTGTCATTATTATTTCTTGAAATAATTATTGTCTCTGTAGTGATGGGTTTTGTAAATTCACCATGCAGTATTTCTGACAACATTCTATAAATTGCTGATATTGAAGTGTCCAGGGCATAACGATTTTGCTGCCAACATTAAATTGAAAAAGGGCAAAAAATAAAAATGTAAAACTATGCAAAAATTCTGCAATCTTTCATTGAAAAAATAGGCAATCCATCTCTTTTATTCCTGTTTAGCTTCTGATAACTGCTGCTAGGAGGATAATTTAATCCCAGGATTTTTTTCAGTGAGATTATGGAAGGTACATCAAAGAGAAGCTATAACTTTAAAGTGTAATTTAAGACAGGTTGGATGACTTCAAACTGTATTAGGAGGAACCATTCAGGTTAGGACAAAGGCTCTGTGTTTCCTCACTGAAAGGCTGGAAAATAAAAGCATTTCACTGTATCTGAAGGACTCATTTTACGTTGCAGTTCTTGCATTCAGACTTTTTGTTCTTCTGTCCTCTTGGCAAACAGCATGAGAAATACTTTAATGTAACAGAATCTCATTTTTATAACTCTTCCAGTTACAACCCTTAAATATTTCAGTGGATCAGCTAAGACAGTTTCATGCAGAACTGGGCATGGTCTATTCCTGGCCAATCTATTTTCCGCATAGGCAACAAAAATCATAATGTTGTTTTAAGGTCAACCCCAGCTCCCCCTTTGACCTGCTCAAAGAAGGTAATGACCTGTTCCAGAAGGTATGGAGACACCCTCTTCCAGAAGAACTGAGTCCCACATCAAGAAGGAAAAATTAAGAATGCATCTTCCAGAGGTTCATCTCGATTATACATTCTTGTCATGCTGTTTTAGAAACTGCAGCACTTACCCCACATCCACTGGAGGAAATTCACAGAAGTGAAGATAAAAGGAAACATCATACTGCATTTTTCAATCCTAGAATCAACTTTCAACTCTCTGCAGGTAGTCTGGGAGAACTCTGTCACCAACAATATTTTAAACGGAAATTATTGAAATGAAGAATTAGCTGCATGCATGAATTGCATTGCACCTCTCTGGTTTGAGACAAATCTACCAGTGATATCTACCAGTTAGGTGCTCTCAAAGGTAAATTTGTGCTTATTTCTAGTATNATATATTATTCATTATATATTTTAAAATTAATTGCTTTGGTCTTCAATGGGTAAAAATTATGTTCACTTGTAGACCAATATGCAATATAATGCCTTATAAATTAATTTCATAGGAACATTTCCTCACTGAAAGGCTGGAAAATAAAAGCATTTCACTGTATCTGAAGGACTCATTTTACTTTGCAGTTCTTGGCATTCAGACTTTTTGTTCTTCTGTCCTCTTGGCAAACAGCATGAGAAATACTTTAATGTAACAGAGTCTCATTTTTATAAATCTTCCAGTTACAACCCTTAAATATTTCAGTGGATCAGCTAAGACAGTTTCATGCAGAACTGGGCATGGTCTATTCCTGGCCAATCTATTTTCCGCATAGGCAACAAAAATCATAATGTTGTTTTAAGGTCAACCCCAGCTCCCCCTTTGACCTGCTCAAAGAAGGTAATGACCTGTTCCAGAAGGTATGGAGACACCCTCTTCCAGAAGGACTGAGTCCCACATCAAGAAGGAAAAATTAAGAATGCATCTTCCAGAGGTTCATCTGGATTATACATTCTTGTCATGCTGTTTTAGAAACTGCAGCACTTACCCCACATCCACTGGAGGAAATTCACAGAAGTGAAGATAAAAGGAAACATCATACTGCATTTTTCAATCCTAGAATCAACTTTCAACTCTCTGCAGGTAGTCTGGGAGAACTCTGTCACCAACAATATTTTAAACGGAAATTATTGAAATGAAGAATTAGCTGCATGCATGAATTGCATTGCACCTCTCTGGTTTGAGACAAATCTACCAGTGATATCTACCAGTTAGGTGCTCTCAAAGGTAAATTTGTGCTTATTTCTAGTATAAAAATAATGATTAAATTTCAAGTGTTTTGTTTCCAGATAAAATATGATTAGACTAGGAGTTCACTTTTCATTATTGCAAAAGTATTTGCCCCTTCCCTCTCCTTTGTCTTGTGTCAACAATACCCTCTCAACAATACAATTCTCCTGGGAAAAGACTGGTTGCAAAAATTAAGAACTGGATAGAAATTCAAAGATTTTAGTTTTCTGACAGGTTTTCCACCAAATAAATTATAAGTAACTTACAGTGTAAACATTTTTCTGCAGCAAACTAATTTAATGGACCTTCTAGGTAGCTGTAAATCATCAGATGTCACATTGTAGGTGTACAATGTGCTATAAAAAGTATCTGCATATATATATATACACAGATCTACCTATATTGTCAGTTAAAAAATTGCACTGATTCAAAAGTTCCATATAAACTTAATAAAATGTAATAATAAACTAAATAAAACTTAATGAAGCATAAGCTTCTTTGCCTTTATTNTTAATCTGTTGTAAGATTGACCAGGAACAAATATGAAGAAAGAAACAAGCTCTCAATGGGTGAATTTCTCACTGTGTTTAATTTGGTTCATTTTTAGTGCATGTAGCAAGCTGGATTTCTCTAAATTAAATTGAACTCTACAAATATTTTTATATTAAAGTTTTCTCTAAAAGCATTTTTTTTTTAACTCTACATTTTCTGTCGGTGGATGTTCCCTTCTTGATCCATATTAGATGGAGCCTTTGTTACCCTCAGCTGTTCTTTGCTTTTCTGTGCTATTCCCCACCTCTCTACTGAAAAGCTTCTGGTAGGAACCCAGCCTAGGTTATCTTAATCAAAACCACCTGGGTTTATAGAAACTTTTTCCATTGATTACTTGATTTAAAGTAACTGACTTTGGTCATCATGAGTCAGGAATTCACACACTTTCTTTTACTGGGTGGGGGAGCGAGGGGTAATCTACCATAAAGGGCACTGAACAACCAAAGGTGGAAATTTCTTTAGCAACTACCTAAGCTCCTGATCTGTAAATCAGAGTATCCAGGCACATGCAGGAGCTTACAGTAATGTTTCAACATTGAATCAACATTCAGAATTGATCTAGCTGGAAAATAGCCATCTTATACTGCTGGGGCTTCAAGTGAAAGGAAGAGCAAGAACATTAGAAAATAAAGGCAAAAGAGCAATAAGGCAATAAAAATTAGAACAACAGGCTGACCTTGTCCCTGTCTTCATTCTCTTCAGTCTTGGATCTGGGTACACACTGAGCTCCGTCAGTAAGGTTCATGTTTTAGCCACGACACTCACATAGAAATACCAACAATCAGAGGGATCAAAGGACAAAAGGACACAGTGGAATACAGCAAGTTAAAGCTCCAGAATGTTTTGCTATTATCCCCCGGCAGTGGCCACTCTTCCTCTACTGCAGAATGATAGCACGGCATAAGGATGTTTAATTCCTTTGACAGGCCTATTTTGAAAGAGATGGATTATAATTTTCACTGAAAAATATGGTGTAAGAGCGCTGTTTCCTTGATTACTCACTCAAACGGCAAAATGGTCACCAAAGCTGCATAATATTGCTCTTTCCTGGGTCAGCTGATATAATGAAATGAAAATTAATAATACATTTTCAGTATGAATTTTAGACAACATTCAAAAATACTGGAATTAATGAAATCTTTGAAATCATTTGAACTCAGCAGTGGCTGATTATTTAATAAGTCTCAAAAGACAAATCAATGTAATGCAAGAATTGCTGATGATATTATTAATTTAGCTCCAACAATCCAGCAGATTTTTTTTATGGTCAGAACATTGAAACAATTGATGAGTTGAAGCTGCAATGAGTAGGGATTGCAATAAAGTAAGCATTCACCTTTAAATTGAAATTCAAGAGACAGGTAATATTTGTAGTAGAACACTGCCTAATTTCAAAGAAAATATTTGGTGTGTTAGAATGACATCTAGTGACTAGTTCAGGATCTAATGCTGAATTATAAAAATAGAAACAATTAATTTAATATTCTGATTCTTTATTTGCTGCCCCCTAATGAAAGACATAAATATAATGAACAGCAAATCTATCCAGAGACAGTAAAACTTGAAAGAAAATCAAGTTAAATTAGGGTTAAAAGCAAACAGTGCATTAATGTAAGGGGGAAAAGCAATAAAAAGACTTCGTGTTTCTGAGATCCTAGGAATTCAAAATCATGATTGCATCCCACTCTTCAATCTGAATTTATTCTTCAGGAAATAATAATTTTTCTTTTGTATGGAACAAATCCAGCGAAAAAATTGTTAAAAGCCCTTTAAAATATGTGCCTGATCAGAAATGTAAATTCACCTGCATTGTAAAAAAAGGTTTGACAGAAGCCCAAAATATCCCTTTGGAATGATAATCAGCAGCCTTCTTCCATTCAACGTAGTCCAGCTACTGACTCACAGAGCGTGGCACAACAGGGAAAGAGTTCAAAAGGTACCTTATGCTCATTTAACATTCACATATTTGTTCAATCCTAACAAGATGCAAGCATTTTTTTCCATGTCTAATACTACAACTATAACCTCTTAAGAAATGGAAATTTTAGAGATAAATGGAATGGTAGTGAGATAAAAAGTAATTTCTGTGGCTAAAAGTGGAGACTAAAAGTAATTTTTAACCTTACGATTGAATTTTATTATTTTCATGAAGTATATATTTGCCTGAAAAATATTGAACTGTGCTTTTTTCACTGAAGACTGGGAGTACATTCATTAGATTAAGATTATTTTCTTCCTCTGAATACACATCAGACCAGTGTTCCTAAATAAGGAGAATGCTTCCTTTATAGGATAGGACACCTGCCAGAGCCAGAGCTTTCCTCTGAGAGTAAGCTTAATTTCAAAAGGGAAGTTAACTCTCTAATTGCAGTGTTTCAAAGCAAACTGTGAGAATACAACGGACATAGAATCATTACACATATATCTGTCTCAATCTGTAAAGAACTGAAACAGTAGTGGCGAGGTACAAATGTCAGTCATGATATTCTAAAGGTCACCGTTACGCATTTTAGTGCTCATGAGAGTAGAAGGGAAAGAATATACAAGAAAGGTGTTGTTTCCTGATTCATAGGGTACTTGTACTCTGATTCATAATGAAAATGCCTTGGGGATAAATGTATAATGCATAGGAAAATATGCTGAAGTTATAGAAGACCATGAGGACTGGTTTTGTGTTCCACAGATAGTTTATCATAATTTCAGGTAATGTTGTACTAACTTCAAACTTGGAAGCACTCAACGGTACAGCTACACCTGATGTTGCTAAAATAACTAAAGTTTAGTACTTTGCCCTGAAATTGGTAAACTCTATAGCATCTAGATTTTACCTGGGAACTTTCTTAGTGAATGAAATATGTTTTCTGCTCTGGATCTTCCAAATCTTTTGATAATGCATCTGTTCCCAGCACTTTCTGGTTAGATGTATCTGGGAGCAATTTGTGGAACACAACCATATAAAAACCTTGGAGAAACATTCTGTTTCTGAGCCCCATTTTGTGTCAAGATCCTAGCTGCTTGGCACTGGAAAGGGTTGGATGATTTAGGGCATCTTCAAGAAAACTTGGTTACACATCTATTGACCTTCATAGTGCAAAATTAGTTATTTTGGGACTTTATTTGTTTTAGGGTTAGGCAGTGGGTGAATTGAGATTCTAAATTCTCATCATGTTTACATCCTGGTAGGGCCGCTGGAACAGTATGATATTAAGTTCCTTGGGAGATCCAAGCTCAATTATTTCTATATCTCAAATTCCCATCTATGGAGGAGGGAGAGTTTTAAAATGTAGGGCTACCAAGGATAAATATATTGAATAACAAGATAGACTTACATACAGCAAAGCTGGGGAGACAATATGTGCTTCAGATAGAGGGCATTCTGCACAGTCAGTGCATACAAAAATTTTTTTCACCCTTATTAATTTCCTAATTGACAGCATTGAACACTGCAATGTATGAGAGAAAAAGAATTTACAAATGAATAGGCAGGAACAGAGAAAATGAGATTTGAACTGGAAGCCTGGAAAGAATATGTTGTTATTGTGTGTATTTTAATGTTTGGTTTGATTCACTTTGTGTGAGCATTTCTTGCAAGGGAACCAGTCACAGAAAAGGTCAGAAAATGTCAGTGTCAGATAGTAAGGGTCTGATCTGACAGGCATTCAGAGAAAAAATAGTGTTCTGTGTTAAAGGCATGGGCAGAAAACCCCTTAAAATTTCAGTGAAAATATCCTAGATAAGTTTCTGTTCTGCAAACCTAAAGCTGAACTTAATGGACTGTTTCCCGTGGGATATTAAAACTTCATGATATGGATACTGATGAAATCAAGAGTTTTTGTAAAGCTTTTTTTAATATTTACTACATACTGCTTATCAAACAGTTTGTTCTGCAACAGCCCAATATGTCTACACAAATTCTAAAATGCATTTTCTGCTGGGTATTTGCATGCACTGGTTGGGTCCTGTAGGGGTTTCATTTGGATGACAAACACAAAGAAATTAGTAGCGTAACACTATGAAAACACAGAGGCAAAAGAACACCACAACATTTTGCTCATCTACCCACCTAATTGCAGGACAGGCTGATCCTTCAGCTCCCTGCAGTGCTCAGCATTGTGCTCATCCAACAATAGCCAACCCAACAGTGTATCACACCCCATTTTACAGTAAGAAATGCTTTAAATAAAAATTACACTTGGATATATGTGCAATTGGTGTAATGTCTTTTGAGGAATTAATCTCTGGCTAATCACCACGTCTGGAAACTGCACTGACAAAAAGTGTGCTGTGTTGTTACTATGTCTAGAAGAATTCCGTGAAGTTTTCTGCTTCCTCAGCTAATCCTTTTCTGCAGTACAAGCAAGAGCATATGAAGAAACTTGACTTTTACCCAATTTCAATTACGTGATGATGGCATCAAAATGAGATGAGGACACACCTGCAACACAGATCACACTTGGGAATGTGCCAAGGCCCCTTTGAGTGCAAGCCTTTCCTGCAATACATCAGCTGCGTGTATTGCCCTCCTTAACTCAGAGCTCTGACCTGTTTCCCCCGAGAGGCAGGACGGCTTGGGGACACCACCCATGTGCTGCACCTTGCTAGGTGAGAGCAGCAGGGAGCTGCAACCCTGCACAGTGCTGCAGCAACACAGGGTGAGGTGCAGGCATGGGCAGGGGGAATCTAGGAATACAGACAGCACCAAAGCTTTCTTTAAGCTTGTGAAGCTGGACAAGTCTTCAGCAGCCAGAGAGAACCGATTCTTTATTTCAGCCATGATCCCTTCTTTAGAAAGAATGCCGGAGTTAATCACAGAATTATAGGATTATTTAGGTTGGAAAAGACCTCTAAGATGATTGAGTCCTACCATTAACCCAGCACTGCCAAGTCCACCACTAAATCATGTCTCCAAGTGCCACATCCACAGGTCTTTTAAATACCTACAGGAATGGTGACTCCAACACTTCTCTGGACAGGCTGTTCCGAAGCTTGACCACCCTTTCAGTGAAGAAATACCTAGTTCTAAACTTTTATTGGTGCAACTTGAGGCCATTCCCTCTCACTCCATTGCTTGCTACTTGAGACAAGAGGCTGACTCCCACCTCACTACAGACTCCCTTCAGGTACTTCTAGAGAGTGATAATACATTTTATAAAAAAGAATTCTGAGAGTAGTTACTAGAAAACATGCAAATGTGACTTATAATAGAAGAGACTCTATATTTATCTGTTTTGATTTTACGTTTGTTTGTTTTCCTCAGACAGATACAAATTACTGAGTTACTGAGGTCTGAAGAGAGTAGAATATAATCCAGGAGGTTCATGTTAATAAATCCTGAGTTGATAGTCTAGTGCTGGCATACTGTGTGGGTCTCTGCTCTCTGCAGTGCCTTGCTGAAATCAGCTAGACTGTGTGTGGGTGTAGAAAGCTAAAATTAGGGGGTTTTGACTGCCGCAAAAAGCAAAGTGAGTGAGTGGGTTTGTCCCAGTTGCCTGCAGATAATTCATTATGAGTATTTACCTCCTTTAACCAAACTCTGGAGTAAGTATAGGATTTTACTGGAAATTTTTCTGACAGTTCATGTCAAGCACTGTTTTATTGTATATTTTGGTCTTCTTACATTGCTAGACTTTTTTTAATAAGCTGAAAGGAAATTAATGACCTGAATTATTTTTATTTTCTGACCATGGAAAACATTTATTGCAAGAACATTGCACTAAAGTAAAAGATTGCTAATATCCTGGGCTTATATATATTAAGAAGATTTGCATATTCTTCATATTTTACAGAAGAACAAGATCAGCTCCATGCCACCACAGTACTGCAAAGCTATTCTGCTTTACAGGCAGGCAAGTTGCCTAGCTGCAGCTGTCTTAAATCATGACTTTACACTTTCTTAGCTCAGGTGGGAGCCGTTTGAAAACTTGCACAAAAAGTGAAATAAGGTAATAAGCATCACATGCTAGGCTGTACTTTATGTTCAGCATCTCAAACAGTTTGAAGCAAGTAATATGTGATTTTCTAGTTCCCATGTCAAGTAAAAATACTGTAACTGAATCTTCTTAGAAAACATCTGTATTCATTAATTTCAGTCATCATATGCAGATTTGTCAGTTACCTACAGGTATACTCTAATCAGAACCACACTGAGCTGCTTCCAGAGATTCTTGTTTTCCATTCTTGATTCATGCACAGATGTGGTTTTGGACAGATTTTCTGTGACTGTAATTCAGGGTTTCTCAGTATGTTTATACCTGTAGGTACAACAAATATATAAGAAGAAGTATAATTTCTCTCCTCTTTTTTTCTCCTTTAATCTGTCTAGATATGTTGTTGCATTTCTTAACTGAAATACAGATGTAGAACCTGTCACTCTCCATGAAGTGTATTCATCTCTCCATAGGTGATTTTTAAGTCAGATTGGTTTTATTGAAAAATAGTGGGATCCAAAGTGACTGGGAATTGAACATGAATTTCCATATAATGACTAAGAGCAATCCTAGTGCAAGGCTGTATCATTTAGATGTAATCAAGATTTGTGGGCCAGCTACTTAAAAAGAATCACTAGAGCTGGCAGCTTTCCTGAAATCTGATAATGGAATTAGCTCTTGTACTGCCTTTGACAGGTGACAGATACTAAATGAGCAAGCTTCATCTGGGAAATATTGATTCTCTTGTGTACTGTGGATGTAATGGAGGCCAGGCTAAATTCCCTTGTTTTGGTAAGTGGAGTGAACTGTTCTAAATGTAATATTCCCACTTTCCATGGCAAAGAGAAATGTACTTTCAGTAAAGCAAGAAACGCCTTGCACTTCTGCTGGTTTCTCGTATTTACCCTGCTATGTCAGATGGAATTGGAAGATGTTTCCCTGCAGAGCGTGAGCGAGAGCACATCTCCAGCTCACTCCCTGCTCTAATGGAGAGGGAATGAAGGGAGGATGCATTCTTCTTTTCTTTGGAATTGGAAGTAATTCCATAGAAATTAATGGAGCTTCCCAGCACAAGATGAATTGAAAGAACCTGGCCTAGCAGTTATAAATTAATGAAATTCAGAGAGAGAGTTTTGTGCCATAAGCCAAATAAAATGTATTCTACTCCACTGGCTGAGAACAAAAATGAATCAAATTATTAATGAATACTGCAGACCAAGAAATAAGTTCTGCTTCAGTGCCTCTTTCTTTCCTCTTCTGCTGCTTTCACACTGATTAAGGTTATTGAGAAAGCTAACTCATATGATCTCCTTCTCCATGCAAGTGATCAGGAGAGTCCTTTCAGACACAAATTATAATATGTGTAACCTGGAAGGAAAGAACATACTAAATACTTATTTAAAATAAGCTCCAAATTATGAGTCTAATTCTTTAAAAAGAAAGTACAATATTCTAATTAAAAACATGTGTCTTTTTGTTCTAGAAAATTTCTAGAGAAATTTCAGGTGATGCTGAAAGTCTGAACATTGTTGTGGTGTATGCCAGACATTGTACTCCTCTAATAACCAGCACTCAGCCTGATGGGAATAGGGAAACACAAAAGACTGTGAATCAGTGCTTCTAAAAATAGCCCTGGCTACCCCTTTCCTTCTCAAAAGAAATATAAAACCTTGAAAAAGATGAGGCTGAGAACAAGGTGAAGTAGCTGAATGGAGAAAAGCGGCTTTTGCAAAAACACACCACTTTTCTAGAAAGTGGCACTTTTCTGCCTACTCGCTTGCAGTAAAATAAGTGCCTTGTGCTGATTTACTTGCTGGAGTAGTGTTGAGATGGTAAGAGAAGTCATATAAACCTAGAAAGATGTAGAAAAACATAGAAAATCAAAAATTTTGTTTAGCTGGAATTTATTTTTATAGAAAATTTTCTCTGTAGCGAACTGCTGCTCTGCTCTAAGAGATAATCCTGAGGAACAACTCTTGTTCCAGATGGGCATCTGTAGCTGAAGTTCATTTTTTGTCTCATACACATTGAGGGTTGATTACTATGGGATATACTCCTCCTGAGTCTCCGTTCAAACTCAGGAGACACTGAAGTTTTAAATTCCCTATAAATAGATGAGCATATAAAATTATGTTTAAGAGCTTGCACTGTGTGACTGTCTTAAAATACATCTTATAAAATTTGTCAGTTAAAAAACTTAATTTTCTGTTTTACTTCAAGGCTGCATTTGATCAGTCTTTGATGTGAATTGATTTACCTCTTCCTAATATGTGGGGATGTGTTTGTCTGTATACCAATCAGCTTGAACAAAACTTCCTCTTTATTCCACGTGTGGCCTAATTGCTCACTGGCCACTGACTGAAGAGAAGAAGAAGATTGTGCAAGCAGGGTAACAGAACCTGGTTCCCTGCACAAAGTCAGCTGACAGGGACTTTGCTTCAGAGGTTAAATACATCCACTTCACTTGGAGGGAGTTATTATTACTTCTCCGCAGTTCCTTTTGCTGATTGACACTTGGAAATTACAAAAGAGTAGGAATATATCTTTTGGCTGAACTTAATTCTGTACCTATTTCACTAATTTGAAAATACCCTCAAACAATCATGTTGAAAGCCCCTAATTTTCCTAATGCCCCAGTTGTGTAACCAGTGTGTCATCTTTTGCTGTGTGCAATACCTTTGTAAAAATGTTTTGAACGAGTGGCTGACAAGTCCCTTTACAAGTAATGATCAATCTTCTAAGTAGGCAGAATAATTTTTTTGTTCTTCCTGAATTTGCAGAAAGGGTAACCAAATTAAACACACATGACTGAGAAATGGTATTGCTGGTCTTCTCAGAGTTTCCATGGATGATTAGAGAAGAGTTATCTGATCCCTTTCACAGCTGGAAAATGCTAGAAAAGCTAGTGTTACATTTTCGTTACAGGGTTAATCTGAATAACTGGTTAAACTGAGTGAAAAACAGGTTTATGACTTCAGTGATCTTCTGAACTATTCACAGACTCACCCACCCCACTGCCTGGGGCAATACTGGGGACCCTGGACCTAAGGGAGTTTATGGATTGTTTTGGAGGACTGTTGGCTCCTCACAAATTCTACGCCTTCAAAATAGGCAACGCTCTAAACTTTGAATCCGGGGAACCCAGGTAGCCTAAATCAGAAGCTTTTCAGTGCCCAGTAGCCAAGTTTTGGACAACATGCAAGCAACATCCCAGATTAACTTCCTAGACAAGAAAGGTATTAGTACATTTGGCACCATGCCTTAAAATCACAGAGGGATTTTCTCAATTACTGGAATTGCCACTGGAACATTAATTGTGCATTCCACTTTCATATAATAACCAGTGTTTTTGCTGTTCATTGCCTTGGCCATCAAAGTTTATGTGCCATTTTGAAATCTACTCTCTTGTACCCGTTGTGTTACACACTTCAGTAGTGCTGGGGCTCAGGTTAAACATTGCACCCTTGCTACCTTTCAACAGCTTCATTTAACAACAAAAGTCTGAAAAAAACGTTGCACCTACTTGAACCAGTGCTTTCCTCCATCTGCAGTCCCAATGCCACAATGCCACGTGAATTTTTTCACAGGAATTCACCTGCCAATGAAAGCGTCCAGAGCTTTTTGCCACACTTTCCACATTTGGGCATACACCTTACCTACTTTTAAATTAAAAGTTTACCTGTGTCCTCTTTGAAGCTGAGAGAAACTCAATCCTTATCCAACTCAAGCATGCAGCAACTTTAAAAAAAAAAAAGTCTCATCAAAAGTAGGGAATTAATTTTCAGTACTATTGCTTTTACATTTAAAGAGCTCACACACAACATGGAACATCTTTGTTTTGGAACAATCAAATCCAGAAATAAATTATTGGATAACCAAATTATTTGTATTTAGGGAATTTCTTCTAATCTATTTTTTAGAAAAAAGGAGCAAGCCCCGTTTATTTGAAAAGGTGATTGTACAGCACTGAGAAAAATATACTTTGTCAGTTGGTAGCATTTTTTTAAAGCAACAAAAAGAAAGAATGAACCTATGTGGGGCTACTTTTTGAATACTTCGTATACTTCTGATCTGCTCTGCCTTTTCTATTTGTAAAATAAAAATAACATTGCTTTGGCTTTCAGCTGTTTGCAATGGTGTTTTCTTCATGACAGGATTTTGCTGAACAATTTTTGGGAGATTTTCCTGCCTCTGAATGGTGCAGAAAAGGGTTTTCTTTTTTAAATCAAAAGATAGACAAGAGAAAACACAGTACAATATTGTATCATTCTTTTCTGAAAGGAAAAAGAAGGTTACAATATTTGGGACTTATTTAACTTCCTTTTGACACCGAAAGGCATCAATAAGACCCTTCACATTAGAAAAAAATTTCTTCAAGACAAATTCTATTTCCTGCATTGCATATGAAAATGACTATTGCAATGAGAATTCAATTTCCTTTTAATAATAATGTAATAAATATGATAAGCCTGAGAAATTGGTCTTTTACTTCCTTAACATTGTGAAGTACAAAAAACCAGACTTGTAGATTTGGGGCTAACCTAGGGAATTTTATCACTTGCTTACTCCTCAGTGTACACAGTATCTCCAGCTACTTTCTTGATTTCTGCTAAAAACAAATAGACACGTGGGTGGATGTAGAAGCACATTTTTATGCAATGCCAACCCAGTGGCAAATAAGGTAAGTGTTCTAAAAGTTGCATAAGGATACATGGAGTTAGGATTAGCACCGTGATTCTAATAAATATTTATGAGGTATAATTTTTCAGTCAGCCTACAAGGCAACCTGCATCATTCTTTTGTAATTGAATTCAAATGACATCCTTTCCTAATATCTTAATAAATTACAATATTTCAAAGGACTCTAACCATCCAAACCATGTATTTAAGATTTTTAAAGAAAAAAATCTGGCCTATATCTTATTTAATAAAATAAGAAAAAATACGGTCCTGCAATTTTAACTGATGATGTATCCATTACCTCTTCATAATTTTCCTTTGGGGTATTTTTTTTCCCTATGGATTATAATAAGGACAGACTACAAAAGGATATTTGACATACAACTAAAGTATTTGGACTAAAGTCCAAACTTTTAGGTCAGTGATCTGTTATTGGAATTAATAGTTAATTTTTAGGTTGGTTTATTACTCATTACACCACCTTTCTAGTTAAAGACTGAAATTTCTGTTCTAGCAAGAGCAATTAAAATGAGTTACCTAGGTTACAATGGTTCATTAATACGTGGAATCAAAATTACATTTTGTGTTGAGTCATTAACAACCGAGGCTTGCTGCAAATAACTACCATAGAGTACTCTAAGTGTGTTTTTTAGGCTTTAGTCACCTTGTAGTTTATTAAAAAGTGTGTTGAGGCTGTGAAGAGTGACCTGTGATAACAAGCTCAATGTTCTATCACAAGATCTCTCCAACATCAAATTGAAATGGAACCAAATAAATGTGGCAAATAAAACATGCTTTTAGAAATGATTCTGCAGTATGGGAATAGGTGGAAAATGCCATTTGAAAGCAAACAATGGAGATGTTGGGATCAGAAGAAGATGCTGTGAAAGAAAATCTTCATTCTGTTGATAGGACTGGCTCTACAACAAACTTCAGTCATTGTGCAGCCATTGCCAACTATTACACATAAAACTTATTTTGGCCAATTTTAGTTTCCTGTCATGACCTTGGTCTTTCAGAAGGGTCTGATATTCTCTGGCCATTTATTAGAAAAGTAAAAATTTCAGATGTAAAAATCTTAAACTCTGAAGATACAATTAAATTCCGAATGTTTCAATAAATTGTCTGGGCTTTGCAGTGTGCAGAAAGACAGAGAGAGAAAAAACTCCAAAACATTTCTTGAAGACTGTTTATTCATTCTAAGTTAGATGTTTAAAATATTTCAAGATTCTAAATGGAGAAATATGAAACTTCATTTCCCTGTTCATGGAAGAGGCAAATAACATATATTTGATTTGCATTTATGCAAGCTGAATAAAAATAATCTTTAAATTCAATACTTCTCTCTCTCTGTCTGTCTCTCCTGTTGACCTACATGGCATAAGGTAATGTAGACAGACTGCTGGTTTCACATTGATTATTCACTACTAAATAATTTCTAGCTTTAGCTTTAGCATCCTGGAGAAATTAGGTACTTGTCTCTCCTTCTATTCTATTTTCAGCTCCCCAGTAAAAAGAGGGCTTTATTTTCTATATTTTTGCTGGCTGTGTACTTATCATGCAATATTTCAACCTAAGAACACAGTCTCTTTCCACAGATTGAAAGCTGGATATCATATTTATCTTTGTGGGTAAATGCTCTTTTTTTCTCTGCTGGAAAATACAGCAATATGTTAACAAGATGCTATTTCAGAATCCACCCTCAATTTGCTCCACAATACCTTTTTTTTCCTTTTCTGTTCCTAGAATGTGTAATCTCTATCATAGGTTTTGTTCTTTCTCACTGGGAAGCATTCTGTAATAAAGATTATTAATTTTGCTCCTACCCTCTTTTTATTTTTAAAGGTTATTCCCTTCTGCTAAGACCCTATGACATTTTATTATTTTACAAACTGAGGCAACAGCAAATATTGACCCTTGCTAAAGAGTGATTTTCTGTTTGTCTTCTATAATCTGCTGAATAGCCTGATTGATCTTTGTGTTACTGGAACTCTGACACTGCACAGCAGCCAAGAAATTCTCGACAGTGGTTTCTGGTTTCCTGTCAGGAAAGCTAATGCCATATGTCTAGGAAATGTCCCAAAATGCAATGTTTTCAGAAAATAATTCAACATTTCGCATATAATTTAGGAAATGACAGCTAAACAGCATCTAATAAAGCATTTAGAAATGTAACTTAATGATGTGCCCATCTCCATGTGTGTTACAGCAATGAAATGATATTCATTTTGCAGGCAGAATCTGGTGTCCTGCAAATGGACCCAGTGAAGGCTAAATTACCCATTCAAGGATTAAGCAATTACCCTATAATTGTGTCTGAGGAATAGATTGAAAGCTTTGTTGAACCATGAAGATGTGACAGTTGTAATTCAAACTGATTTTCACAGTTTCACAGCACTTCAGGTTTGTTTATTGGGAACATAAGTCCAGATTTCATTGCTTTTTAACGGAAAAAAAAATCATAGTTGAATTCTGCTTGGGATTTATTTTAATAAAATAAAAAGAAAAATCTTGGTTAATTTTTTACTTTTTGGTGGGATGGTGGTGAAATCAGTAAAGGGAAACCCTTTAAGCCCTTCTTAGTTCTGAAAATGTTTATGATTAAGAATTAAAGGATAATTTTTAGAAGTAGTAACCTCTCTGAGTTCACTGCCACAGGTAAGACTGCATTTCTGTCAGGAAAAAGTTGACTGGGGAGTAGGATTTAAAAGGAAAGAGATAATAATCTGCGATCAATATGTTTGTTTTTTCCGCTCTCACATGTGCCTTTTAATGACTGGTATATAATCTTGTCAGAAAACAAAAAACTGAATCTGAGAGACTGAGATGTTTCTAGACATTTCAACCATTATCTGAGACCTAAAGTCTGTCCACTATAAAGGCAATGGACTGAATGAACACTTACTATTACCTAACTGCTCCTGCAGCAACAAAAATTGTTTCCAGGAAAAAGAAAACTCAGAAAGCAAAAGCACATGCAGGAAAAAAATCTGCTCTCTTTCTACTTCCCACCACTGAAATGTCTGAAGCCATCTGTCCTTCTCTTGCCTGGACAGGCCATCTGGAGCAGAATAGATGAGACTTAAATCACCAGCAAGGCTCACTTCATACCCTTGTAAGGAAATCTGAATGCATTACAAGTGAAATTTGAGGGCTGATAATTCCAAAAATGATAAAAAACCCCTCCCTTATTGTCGGTTTATTTCAGTGACAACCTTTTCACTTCACCGTTAGTGTAATGCAGTCCTGATTTTAAAGAGAGATAGCAGTATATAGAAGTTTTCATAGCAATAGATATCTTAATAAAGGTTTGGAAACATGGTCAAGACTAATGAACAAGCAGGATGGGTTCACAAAGAGTAAAGGGGAAGAAGGTCTTTTCTTGTCTATGGTTGCGATGCTGGTAGAGCAACCACCTTACAGCACACTATTCTAACCAGAAATCCTAAGCACAAACAAAAACATACTATCAAAAGAGTCAGAAGATCCTCTTGAATTAAAAAGTAGGCATTGAAAAACTATTATTTTTTAAATTAAATTTTTAATTTCAATAATGTAAATCCTTAATGCCACTGTATCATTGGCATTTCTGTATCAGGTATGGGAAATAACTCTGTTATTTTATGGAAGTTTGGAAAACTAACCACAGTTTTGTCTGAAAAGTCATTGTTCTTCTTCAGACTCAGGCAAAAGATGATTGCATCTGCAGCAGCTTAGCAGAATTGATACCTAGATGCTGTAGATACCTACATCCTATTATTGTGCATGGCGCTCACTATGGTGATTGAGCAGACCTGCAAATATATAGGAAAGAATTGCCAGAGTGTCAAGAAACTGTATTAATTGAAGAGGCAGGTCTAAATATCAGGTTTTTTTCATAATAGACAAAAGAAGAGAATTGGAAGTGGAGAGGGACAAACTCTTTTGTGACAGGGATTTGGAGGTTTTCTTCTGCTGCTCCCCATTCTTTAGAAAAAACAGACACCGCTTTTCTTTCTCTGCATCACTCTGCCATGCAGACTTGGGTATACCCATAGACTTGGAAGAAAGAGCAGTCGTTCGACACGAAGGCGACCCCAGAGTAAGAGGGTAATAATGAATTTGAGGTTTGGCACCTAAAACAATTTCTAAACAACAAAATGCACTGACATTGCTTGGATTTTTTTCAGCTGTAAAACCATGTGGATTGCAAGCCTGAACTTTAGCCACAGCTTCCCTTTCTAAGATGTTCTTTCAAAACAACCTCATCTTTTGATATAATTGTTTATGCATTGTTTTGTTGTGTCTACTGAACATAATTGCTCAATCTGAGCTGTAGTCTTTAACCTCTATTTATATTCAGTAAAACTGTAATAATTATAACCTTGGGTAATACAGATTATTATTTGCTGATCCTTTCAAATAAAAATATTTAAAAATGAGCATAGGACTGATCTAATCACAGAAGTCACAGCATGGCTGATGACCAAGAGCATAAATAATACTGGGTAAAAATTCTGTGAGTTATTTAGTCCTGCTTCAAAATTTAGGACTTCACTCCTACTTTTCTGCTCCTGGGAGCAGGTTGTCTGATAACTTCCACTGAACATTGGGCTCTCCATATTTCAGATCTGTGTGGCAGACCCATGACATAGCTCCTCTATGTGGAAAGATCTCTATTATGCCAAGCCAGTAAATATTTCACAGATTTTGAATCAGAGCTAAAATATCATGAAACTCTATTCCATTAATGGAGTGTTTATTTGCTTGATTATCTTGCTGTGATTGTTTAGGCTACAAAATGTTGAAATGCCCCAAATGGTCCAGGTCACTGCACTGTCCCAGACACAGAAGTTATTTCAAGAGGTGGATGGATACATTTGCTTCTCCATGACTCAATTTCTGCGATCAGCAGGCTGGAATTTACTAGAACCAGATATTCAGACCAAACCATTGAATCCATCAGTAATTATTAAATGTATCTCCTCTGGCTCTGATTAATTTTTATCAAAATTTAATTTTTCAGTGCATAAAAATATACTTATTTTTGTGTGCTTTAAACCTGTTGTCTGATCATTTGTTTGGAGGATTCCTGGTTTCTGAGTTCGGAGAAAAAAAAAAAAAAAAACCATAATCACACACTAACTGCCTTCTCCTAGCTGTTAGTTTCCAAAATGAAGTATCCAGACCCATTTAGTTTCCTTCATACAAAAGCCACCCACAGAGCTGCCTATCTTTATTTCACTTCTTGTTGTACTTTTTCAAACTATACTTTTTAAAGGTGCAATTATCAGAACTGCAACCATGAATTTATCTATTAAAAAAGGGAAGTCTTTTTATAAAACACTTAAAAAGTATATTTCTGACTTAATTCTTGATCTGTCAAGGAAACCTGTGTGCACACAAATGACATAAATTCACTGCAGGACTGCAACAGGAATGCAAATATATTTTCTGGATATTTTTTCCTCCCCCTTTCTGCAAATCCCCTGCACCGCTAGGATAAAGAGAACAGCCCTGGAAATTTGATAGTTTAGTGTTGACTCTTAAAGCATTTAGGTCATTTAAACTCTTTCTAGACTTAGCTGAACATAAGGACCTCTAACATTATCAGCTAAGAATTTTGAACTAAGCTAAACCAAATGCAAGAATAACTACAATGATCATGTGATTTTCAGAAAATTAAAACAAGAAAGTATTTTCTGTTGAACCACAAACAATATAAATTAATAATTTTATTTTTTGTTACAGGATTATATGGTTTCAAATGTTTTTTTTGTTCACCTATCTTTTACAACTGTCCATATTTACTAAAAAGACAATATGAAGAAAAGCAAGATGAAACAAAGAAAACAGAAAGGATCAGAAATTTAAGTAACAGGCCATGTAAGTGTTGGGTAATTGTGTTGGTATTGGTTGGTCACTTTGTGCATAGTTTCTCCAATATAAACTTTTTCCTGTGAGTTTTTGTTTGCTTTCCACAAAAGTTGAGTTGCAAATATTTTTCCTTTGTTACCTTTATTTTTGCTTTATTTCAGTGACAAACTCTGGAAACTTTTGTTTAGACAATGAGCTGGGAACTCTGGGGAGGGTACCCAAGGTTATAAAAGCGTAGCTGTAGAAATCGTCATGACAGAGAAAGAAAATGCTCACTTCAAAGTAAATAAAATAACCAATTTATCCCCAGTATAACAGAAAAAAGAAGACAAGGATGTTAGTCTTTCAGTGTAGTACACAGTAACTTAATAAGTAATCTTGCCCTCCTAGGCTGTCAAGTCCTATTCTCTACCATCACTGAAACTCAGATTTCTCTTCTAATACGTGTTAGAAAATAGATGCTAAGTAAGCTAGAAAGAACACTTACTTACATATATAGAAGGTATTATGAATGAAAAAAACTCTCCCTATCACAAAACTTATTTTCCAGATTGCCTGTATCTGATTTTATGTGCTTTTGATTCCATGTCACTAATCCTAAATTTAAATATAATTTCATACCTGTTTAATTCTCTCCAAAAGCATTCTGAAATGCAGAACCTATTTCCCTTGCATTTTTTCATTTTCTCTTCATTTCAGTTTGCATTAAACATTTACCATGTATTCTGTCAAAAGATCTTGGGGTAAAAAAGTAGACACTTGGTCAGAAAATGTTCAGATCCAAGATGCTGTTGATGCTTTAGTGGATTTGTTTTTGTTTGTTTGTTTGTTTGTGGTTTTGTTTTGGTTTTTGTTTGTTTTAATATTTATTCCTAAGTAAATTTAAATATTTAAGACCTTAGTGATTTGTTACAATGAAAACACAAAAAATAATTTCGTAATCACAGCTCATAAGACTTCAATATTTATTACTGGTTTTGCCACAGGCACTTGAAAAAATTACCCTTAACAAGTTTTCACTTGTGAAAAACTCTCTGAGCAACAATACATAATTAGAGCCCCTAATTAGATTTTGGCAGACTGATTTCCACAGCAGTTTTCTGTTGCTCTTATTAAGTATATGGAGCTCCATGAACTTCATTTTTGTCTCTGTGTTTCAGATCAAGATAAATTACCAGCATTGAGAAGTAAATTAAAATAGTCACATTTTTGCAAGATGTAGACACACAAGCATGTGTCTACATCCCTACAATGGAATCAGCAGGTGCTAAAAGTAAAACAGATGTAAATTCCTGATGTAGGGATTATTTTCATTTTTTCATTTATACAGACCATAGGACTTGTTTGTTTGTTTGTTTGTGGTTCTTTTAGGTACCAATACCAGCAATAAATAATGTGAATAGATGGCTATCCTAAGGCTGCCTTAGAGTTTTGTAGAATACTTGTTCTTTGCTATCTTTGGGGTAGGAAGTGAACTTGCAGGAAAAACCAACCTGTTAGGCTTTGGGGGCCCTCAGATAGTACTGCAAACAGTCTCAGTGTGCTGTAGGTTATGCCAAAGGCTATTTTTGCCTTTTTCAGCCTTAATTTTTGTAACTGATGCTATGGCCTGGAGACTGGAAAGAAGAAGGTCTTGTGGCATAATGCACCACATCATCACTAAGCCAAAAACTCACTTGGAAACGTACTGCAAGGAACACTACCCACTGAAGGAAGCAGTTTTTTCTAATTCTAACAGAGGTAGCCTAAAACTGTGATTCAAAATGTACTTTAGAACTTAATATGATTTTTAAAAATGCAAAAAAAGCCAAACCAAACCAAAATAAAAAAGTAAGCAAAAAATCCAACAACCCTTCAAGATCAGTATTCTTTTTATGCAGTCTGGAAAATTCACTGGAATTTGTAACAATTTCTAGAATTTCAGTCTGGATGTTTTTTGTATCTGGCACAATATAGATAATATTCTTTCATGCCAGAACATCTTACTTCCCCAAGGAGTAACTGCAACACTGTTATAATATTTGATTTTTTTTTTTTTGCCAAACATATATTTACTGTCTGTTCTTGAAATTCTGAGAGGCTAGCAAATTCTTGGTCAGGACAGAATCTTTAGAATTTCACTTGTTCTAAGAAATCAGCTGCATTAGCAATATTTGGGAAAGTGTTCATGCCCATGACTGAGAAAACAGATAATATTAAAGGCCACTATTTCTCTTTCAAAATATAGGGAAATTCAGTTAGGACCAAATGGTCTTGCTCTTTTTCTCTTGAGGACCAAGAGATGTGAAGAATTTGGAGGATTTTTGCTTTCTCTTTTTTTTTTTCCTACACAGAGAATTTTTTCCTAGGTTTGGGAAAAGCTCATCTTAGGAAAAAACACCTTACACAGAATTTTTAAAAAAACTGATCAAATTAATGGTTACTTAAAGGATAGTCAAATAAATGGAAATTTTGTTGCCAGAAATATAAGCAATAACAATTACGGCAGCATCACTATCTCTGCACAACTGTCACTACATGACCCTCTGCATAAATGAGGTTGTATGCATGAAAATACACTTATTAATTTTTAGCCCTCCCTTATTTTTTTCATAACATAGGCAAAAAAGTAGGAAGATGACTCAGGAAAACTTTAGATTATTATTTAGGTTTGCAAGACACTGAAGAGTTTTTCTGAGGACAGAAGCATTGCTTCAGCTCTTAAGAAAGTTCAAACTATTTAAACACTATCTCACAAACTAAACAAAGCTGGTTATTGAGAACTGAACAAAACAGTGGAAATCCAACAACTGTAACCTTTGCTAAAGTTCTCTGTGACTTATGCAATTTAAATGAGGCTGTGACAGAAAGCTTAATCAGAAAACATCTGTCTTCTAAGACATAAGATTCTTCTTTCTCTGAAGTCTGTTTAACAAACTCTGATTGCTTTTTTCCTAATTGCAGTAGAATGAGTGAGACCAGATTGTTTCTATTTATATACGCAAAGGAATTGCATCTCTGAGGAGAAGATTTTAGCCACAAAAACAGAGCCAAGTCTTCAAGCCTTCCAGAAAATCTTCTATCAATTTATTCCCCCATTGAAGTGATTACCACCCAAACTGCATGATTTAGTTTTGTCCTCTGTTTTTTAAGACTTGAATGACATTGTTAAAAGTGAGGTTAGGGAAGGAGTCCAAGAGTGTAAGCTTATCCTGCAGTCCTCTCTTAGTATTTCTTAGTCACTCTCCATTTCCAAAAATGTTCTGGGGAACAGCTATTAATCCAAATGCAGCAAATAGAGGTTTCAGACTAGTTCTGATGTGAGTGGTTCAGGCCATAAAATTTCTGATTTCCATAATAAAAGTATTTGATGTTAGTTAATGATGATTATGTCTCCTGCTGCATTTATTTTTCACCTGTACAAGTTACACTGAAATAAATCCCATGGTTCCCAAAACTACTTTTTTATCAATCCTTTTTCATGCTGCACTTACACAGCGATAAAAATAATTTTTATTTGCACCTTATCCTTGCTATGTAGATTCCAAACAACTGTGCATGCACCGTTTTAAAGGAATATGAACATAATCTAATGCAAGATATTGTCTTTTCCACATAAGATGCTTACAATAATATGGTACAGCAAATAGTTATATTCATGACGCAGAAAAAATTACAAATAGCCTAATTTCAAGATGAGAATTATAGAACTATGAGAATCATAGGTAATCCTGAGGTCAGAGGGTTTCACAGGGATCACCGGAGTCCAACTTCTGGCCCTGCACATGACAGCCCCAAGAATCACACCATGTGCATGAGAGTGCAATAAGTTTCAGACTTGAAGATGTAGTACCAGGAAAATACCAAACTTTCTCAAAATACTTCCAATCTGACATTTGATTTAATAATGGGATTATAATGGATGTAATGAGGTTAGGTCACACGGCCCAAAACTTAAGTGCGGTGTTATATTTTTCATTATTTATTGGAGTTTTATGTGTTTGTGCTACACACTGAAGAACACTAACTTTCCCAGGGTCTAGATCACCCTGACAAAACTTGATTTAATCTTTAATCATAATTAATCTTAATCTTTAAAAATCTTACACAGACTGTGCATTCTCTTGGAATTGTCAAGCCTCTTCTCATGCTTCTTATCCTGAGCTTTTTAACTCCAGGCATTTTAACTCCTTGTTGACCATACAAGAAGGGTTACTTATAAGTTATTGTGCAGGATCCTGGAATGCTGCTGCCCTGTATAACAAAGTGTGACTAATAAAAATCACGCTGCTAAATCCAAATAAATGAGAAACCAAAGGTATTTACGAAAAATACCAACAAAGTAATTGCTACACGTAGGACTAATAACGAAACCATGTTACGCTCATTTATCAATTTTTATTGCAACAATTAAGGAAAAAGGAAAAGGCAAGGAAGAGAGCTGAAGCAGTAATGGCAAAAGATTTAAGAAGGAAAACCACAGGGAATATTTCATGTAATTCTTTGTAGTGAAGAGAAAGCTGATCACAGAATTTTGCCTGTGGCTCAAAAAGGGGTTGCTTGGAGCTAAGGGAGGTTTGTGCCTTGACTGCAGCTCACTGGGTTTGTTTGGAGGACAGGTGGTGTGAGCAGGAAAGAGCTCTTGCAAAAAAATGTGAAAGAATCATTCTGCTTCTTGGGCTGTCAATTACAGCCTAAATAAGGCAGTTTGGCTGTCTTAGCTAAAAGTGAAGACAAAGTGACAGTCAGCAACCAGAGAGCAAAGAGACATGACTTGACAGTTCCAGAATGTAAAGGTAGGGTGTACGGAAGAGAGAATGATGTTGGTATTAATGATTAAGCTTGCAGTAAAAAAGAAAAAAATGCAAGTTTTTCAAGACTGATAAGGTACTTTAGTACTTTATTATTGATAAAAAGTGTTTAGACATATAAATGACAAAAATTGTGACAAAAACAAGCAGCCTTTCTGCCTGAAATATACAGACTATGGAGGCAACCAGGTGAAATCTGGCAATGTGTGTAGGAATATTGATTGGAGGAGAGAATCTCAAGACACATCATTATGGAAAAGATAAAACAACTAGTTAAACAAGAGTTTATGACAGTTGATTCAAAGACTGGGTATAAGCAATAAAAAATAACATGAACATGTGGCAGTAGATGACCTGGGGAAAAAAAAGTGAATTTTTAATTTAGTATTGCAGACTGCAAAACTGGATATTACATAGGCAGCACATTAATATGTGTATTCTTTTAACATCCAGCTCTAACAAATGATCTAAGCAATGTACCACTCTCTACTTCCCTGGATAGTCCCTGACACAGCTTCAATGATGCTGGCATCAGGCTCAGTTCTTTCACTTGATGACAGCAGCAGTGTAAGATATTTTTGCTTCCCTCAAGGTCTTCTGCATTCCTTCCTGCCTGATGTCTTACAGCACCCTATGTCCACAATTATAAAGCCACAACAGTGCGAGGTGTCATTCTTTCAAACAGGTTCCAGAAGCAATCCAGATAAAAAAATCATTAAACCTCTCCCTCCTCCCCTATCCAAAAAAAAGAGCTGTTACTTTTCTCCAAAAGATCAGTGCCCTTGGTTTGTTAACAGAACACTGTCATGCACAGCTGTGTCCATGCAGTATGGGAAACCTGTTAACTTTGCATATGCAGTTTCCACAGCAGCATTTGTTGGACTTCAAGAAATATATGAACTTTTGAAATGACTGACAGATGTGTTTTTTATAGCAGCTTTGGAGATATTGATGGTTTTGCAGCTGTTGCTCTGATATGATCTTGTTTGATTTTGTGCTTGCTGATCCATAGAAAATTCACTTTGGGATGCTTAGATTGAAAACAGGAATGAGGAAGGAGTCCTCATCTTCTTCCAGAACAACCTATAATTGTTTAAGAACCTACTGAAGAAATCCCATTGCAAGAGGAAACACAGCAGAGCAATACACATCCAGTGGAATTCCTCTTCTTACAATAATAAGTGAAGTGCAATATTGTTGATTATTCAAAGAAGGGATCTACATATTGTGCAGTAATCTTTTTACCAAAGAAAGTAATATTTAAAGAAGAGGCTTCAAGCATTATGAGCAGACACCTGTGTGAAGTCACCTACATAACTGAGTTATGCTGCTGTTCCTGCAGTGTCCTGCTGTTGGGGATTCAATTAAACATGATACATCTATCTTCCAAAATTCCATTTTTTTATGATTCCACAAACTTTCTATGTATATGAGTTAATATACTACTCCACATGTTGTCTCATGCTCATCATGGTAGTCTCTTAAACTCTTACAAAAGTGCCCCTAACAGTCCAAGTGATCAAACCAAAATTCATGTTGAGCTGTAGACATGGCATTTGCCTTTACTTATGCAGAGACAGTGCTGTGCAGGGCACCACTTAATGTTCCTCCACACAAAAGTTAGGGCCAGTCTTAAGATTTCTTGTACCATGGTTCTCAGTCCTGTATCTGACAAGATTCTGTGAGCTGTCATCATATGGATCTTCTAATGTTCCTTCCCCATGTTTACAGCATAGAAACAGATCTAAAGCTGTATCAACAAATCTAATAAAAGTGGTACGTAGGAGAATCATGAGCCAATTAATACTCAATTATTCCAGTTAGCAGAGTAAATCAATAGCTTTAATACATAAAAATAAAGTAGCAATAATGCCACATCACATATAAAATAAATTTTACTTTAATGTGAGATAGCAACAAGATATAAAGATACAGTACATTCTTGGTCCATAAACCCAAGATAATGTCGTATATTTCTGTCAGCTTAAGCTTCAACTTTAAATAATATATGAAAATAACTGTTCATTGTTGTATTCTTATGGCTAGTTTTGCACAGGAATTCTGCTCAATAAAATAAATTACATATATCAAGTTACATAGCTGTTACTGGCAATTCAGAAACAATTTTGTGGCAAAATACATCACACAATCTAACCCTCTATCTGATACTGTAGCTGCTCACTAATCCTCTCCCCAGTGGGATCCGGGGGAGGGGGGGAGAATCAGAAGGGTGGAAGTCAGAAAATTCCTGGGCTGAGATAGACAGTTTAGTAGGGAAAGCAATTGCTGTACACACAAGCAAAGCAAAAA